>PVKN010039096.1:0-10943 GCA_004027915.1 Capromys pilorides | reverse complement strand
TAAGGATATAAAAATCACAATACTTTATATATAAGAGAACTTGCAGGAGCCAGAGATATAACCCAGTGGCATAAGAGCCTTCCTGGCAAACGCAAGGTCTTGAGTTTGATCCCCTGTACCTAAAAAAGAAAACTGGCAAATCACATCAGATTCTAGGGTCTAAGATGAGGAATTAATAAAACTAGCCATAATATTCACTGTAGTTTTTAAACCTCGCCACCATATAATAGCTGGCTTTTATATCACCAACACTTTTTCTTTTGTTGTTTTTTTGAAGGGGAACCCAGCTCAGCCTGCCCTCAGGGTGGTTTGAACTGCAACCCCCTGTGCCTGCCTAACCAGATGCTTTAGATTGCTGAGCTATCTCGCTGGCCCTTATCACCAACATTTTGGTAAATGAAAAAATCTTGTCAATTTAGATAGTACACATCTAAAATTAGCTCAATATCTTTAAGCTCAGGTATGGTGGTGCACGCCTGTAATCCCAGCACTGGGGAGGCTGAAAACAGGAAGATCACAAGAATCTGAGCTGTACAGTGAGACCCTGTACAAAAAATATTAAAAAATAAATAACAGTAATAGTAATAATCATAATAATAATAATGTATTTTTTTAGCTTCTACTCAGTGACACTATTTGTAAATCTTGGGTTTCCCAGAAAAAGTACATCTTTTTCCAAACTGACATTTCATTTTATTAAACTGCATCTCTCCCTTCTGTCATTACTATGCTATGAATTTTATAAAATTTCAGTTTAATTCTGTTAAAACTATATCCATGGGGCCAGCAAGATGGCTCCGCAGACTACAGGGCCTGCTTAGGCAAGCACAGGAACAGCAGCTCGATCCCTGACACTACATGCCACACCAGCTCTGTCCCCAGGATGGGCTAAGCTGACCACAAAACAAAAAACTGTATATGCTACAGAAAAGACTGAAAGCATTTTGTCTAAGTTTTCATCTCCATAAAGCACAATACAACTCTATTTGGTTATTAAAGGATTCAGCAAAGCTTCTGCCAAATATGCAGCATAGTGTATCTACTATTATTTCTGATAATCCATAAATGTTAAATGGGTTCCCTGCAAACAGAATACTCTTGGTGTACACGTACAGAAACACAATAAAACAAAACAGCTGCAGCAGGACCAGTAATAATGTCTTATAACCTTTTCCTTCAGTACATAAAAATGCTATTCAAGACACCACCCTCTTTAAAGAGAGGACAAAAAATATGTGCACTAAAACAAGGATTGAGAAAGAAGTGAGCAGGCAGGGAGGCACCCTACTTTGGAAAAACTGTGACTCACCTTTCCTTTGTGTTTGGGACTTGACTGGCCTACAAGGGAAGCATGATAAATGAGACCATATTTAGGGGTATCCCGTCTAGACTTGAGGGCTCTGAAGAGTGCCTTTTCTGCTCCAAGAATCTGAACTGTAGAAGCTGCATGCTTGGCCAAATTCAAAAGAGAGCCTAAAAAAATGCAAATAATGAGTAATGTAGGTGCATGGATTTCAAAGTTTCACATATTAAACAGGAGACCCATTGTATTAAGTAAAGCTACAGTAATACACAACATTTCATTCAATATAGGATTCTGTAGTCTTATACTGAATCCCCTGAAAGTCCTAACATTTCACTTATAACTTAGCACAAAATTTGTCATGACAAACTGAAGGTTGAGCTTACTTAGCTCAGATATACTTATTCAGGTAAGTACTGTATTTCTATTCTGTAGTAATTAGCATACCATAAGAGCTATGTAAGTATAGAGCACATATATTTATACTCATACCAATTTGGCCCCATCTTCTGAGACTTTTGAATAGTAAATGTTCCAAAGCTTTAAATATACATTAGGGTATCTCAGTAAAATAACTTTTACTTTATTTTCCTTCAGGGAAATTGCTTTGTTTTGATTTACTGAAAAATACTCAGAATATTTTCTGAGAAAATCCAATGCCATGAATTCAATCAGTAGAAAGATTTAAAGTGAAACAAAAATCACATTCTCATTAATCTGTGCATCTCTTACTGCTCCATGCATGGTTCTACTATGAAGCTGTGGTACAGGCAATGCAATCAGCTGAGATGATCATGATCTTGAACCAGGGGTGCTTTTGACAGAATGCATGCATGACTAATGAGGCAGTTCAAAGTGTCAGTCTATAGACTTTGACATACTATATATAAAATCATCCATGTCAGAGCATAACATCTCCAGGAATTAAAATATTTTGTATACTTCATATTTGCAGGCTTTCAATTACAGTAATTTTAAATTATAGCATGCTATTCTTATAGTACTTCAGATGTGTTTTACATTTTATTATGAAATGATTAAAATGTTTCTCACTGAAATATATTAAAAAAGCATATTGCTAGGTGTGGTGACGCATGCCTACAATCCCAGCACTTGGGAGGCTGAGGCAGGAGGATCAGTGTGAGTTCTAGACCAGCCTGGGCTACAAAAGTGAACTCAAGGCCAACCTGAACTGCATAGTGAGACACTGTCTCAAAAAGACAAAAATAAAAACAAAACAGTGTATGCAATGACACAGATCATCAAGGACACATCATGCTATCATTTTTTAAAACTACATTCAAATGTTGGTTTTGGGGAATGCTCAGGATCAAATCCATAGTGAGCTCTTAGGAAAATGCTAATTTTCACTTCCATCTGACTATTCTAATTAACCATGACAATTTGCTGACAATAGACCACAAGTGTCCCAGAAGAGGTAGTGACTAAAGATGCCTTCACTGCTCAAAAGGATCAGGCATATGAGTAAAAATCATCATTGAACACTTGGCCTTTTTAGACTTTAAAAAGTTGTTTAATGATTTTAAACCACCACGAAACTCAACCTCAAATATTCATATTTATAAATTACATTAAAACTGTCACCTGCATGAGCAATCAGCCGTGCTCCTACTAACTCGCCAACCATAACTGTCACATTGGGTGCAATGGCCATCATTCGGTTTTGGAGATACTCATACAGCTGGGTTCTATATTCTGAGATTTCAATCACCTAACAAGGAATACCACAAGTAAGTTAGTAATAACAGTGTGTAAAAATAGTTCAAAATTTCTAAGTAATACACTGGATTCCTAGCTGGTCACAGCAAAACACACCTAGTGTCCCTGCTACTCAGGAAAGATTGGCTTAGGAGTGGTGAGGTCAGCCTGGGCAACAGTACAGGTCTGTCTGTCTCTCTCCCTCCCTCCCTCCCTCTTCATTACTATTATGGCCAGCCCGAGGTGGGGCTTGCGCAGCATGTGGTGCTGGGCACTGAACTGTGGTTGCTTAAGCTTTCCTAAGCAGGTGCTTTAGACCACTGAACCATCTCGCTGGCCCTTTGTTATTTCTTTTCTGACACAGCGACTTTCAATGTCACACTTATATTGTCTCACCCTTCCAAAAAATAGGATTACAAGTGTGCACCACAATGTCTCACGCAAGACCCTATTTTTTTTTTACAAGACCCAAGTACAAACAAAGCAAACACAGTCCCCATTGGAGTCCAAAATTATCAGAGTATGTGACTGATCTTAGATAAATTTACTAATACTATTTTCTAAATGGATTTCACATACTTTATCATTCGCACAGTATTAGTACAAAATTACTTCACTTTAGTGTTATCTTCTCCTCCCAACAGACAAATGCAGATGGCATCAGATGAGGTAGTGACTGAACACCCTCATGGTGTTATCAGGTGAATGACAAATGTAGAAATCATCACTGCCATCAGATAGTTCTTAGCACTGTAAGCCTCAACACGATTCTGTATGGATGTAACCTACTTGGGTGCACAGATGAAGAATATTGCAAATATCTTCCTCAGAAACCTCTGTGCCCATAGAAATTTCTGCAGCTGCTTTTACTTCGGCTTCAACTTCCTCTGGCAAGAATTCAGAAAGTGTAGCAGAGGCATAGTTCTTCCTATCGCCTATGGAATTTTTGCAAAGGATACAGAGAAAAAAAAAAATCACTCTTCAATAATTATAAAATCCACCCAATAGTCAAAATGAAAAGTAGATAAGCCAATGAAAAGGATGTCTACATAAAAACAAAAAGCGAGGGCTTGACTTGGCTATTCATTTTAGAGATAAATTTCTCCTACCATCTCCCTGTAATCCATATTTATTAACAGTTCTCAGGTTCTTCTACTGATAGTAATAACAGGAGTAGCACAGATAGCTATACTACTTAGTGTTAGTACTCAGTATTACAAACATCCCATAGTTTTCCAATTGTCTTTTATAATGACATCACTAGCATAATTTAACATTTGAAGTTATAATGAAATTCATTTATTTTCAATGTCGTAAGGAATGAACAAAATACTTACCAACTTTCTGTAAACACTTGCAGTATGTCAAATTATCTGAAATAATTTTTCCTAATTCTGGGAAATGCCAGCCGTACCATTCTCTACAACGCATAATGTAGTTGTTCAGTTCTTTATCTAAGTCATCTAACAAGGCTGTAAGAAATTAAAATTAAAAAATGGAACTTATAAGCAGTTTGTTGTGGTAATATACAAAACATAAAATTCATCTTTAAACATCTAGCAAGTGCATACTTAAATAGCACTTAATACATTCATATTTTGTAACCATTAACATTATCCACCTGTAGAAATTTTCATTATTCCTGAAACTGAAAATCTGAGATAATAAAACATAATTCTCCATTCCCACCTTCCCCAACTCCTACTAGTTTTTGTATTACTTCTGGTCTCAAGTATTTACTCTAGATAGCGTACACAAGTGGAGTCATGTTACTCGTCCTTTTCTGTTTGGCTTCTCAGCATGACTTCAAGGTTTATCAACATTGTAGTACCCGTTAAAACTTTATGTTCTTTTGGTCTTAAGTTTTTCTTCTTTTTAAGATAATGTCTCACTAAGTAGTCCAGGCTGGCCCTGAAATATGTATTCCAGGATGACCTCACAATCTTGGCAATCCTCCTGAATGCTGGGTCACAGGCATGCACCAAAATGTCTGAGCATCATTCCTTTTTTCTGCAGTACTAGAGATCAAACTCAGGACCTTGCGCTTGCCAGGCAAGCACTTCTTCCACTGAGCTATCTCCCTGGCCCTCATCATTCCTTTTGAAAGCTGTGTGACATTGTAAATGTTTATTCACTAGTCTGTTAGTGGGTATTTAGCTACTGTAAACAATGATGCTGTAAACACGGTGACAGTACGAGTACCTCAGTCCCTAATTTCAATTCCTTTAGGTATCTTACTTAGCATTAGTATTGTTGGTTATGGGTATTTTAAAAACTGGAATGAATATGCTATGACTTTGATGTTTCTTAAAAATAAAATAAAAATCATACCACATAAAATGCCCCCTTTATTTGTATTTTTATTTTTTCTGCTATGAGGGATTGAACTTGGGACCTTGTGGTTACCAGGCAGGTGCTTATGCTACTTATCTGTCTCTCCAGTCCAAAATAGCCAATTAAAAAAAAAAGCAGTATATGCCTATGATCTCCAGCATGTGGGAGGGTGAAGTTGAGGCAGAAATATTGTTGATTTGAAGGACAGCCTAGCAATTTAATGAGACCCTGTAATTAAGGGTGGAAAAAGGTGCTCAGTGGTAGAGCACTTACCTAGCAAAGGTAAAGTCCTGGGCACAAGATCCAAACCCCACTACCAAAAAGAGGTGACCACCCCAAAACACAAATAAAAACAGGTGAAAAAAAAATTAACAGCTATATAGATCCTGCGCATAGTTTTAACCTCATTCACATAAAAGACAAATGAGTCAGTTTCCACGTTAACGTTATGATTCATTTTATATTCAACTAATTAAATACAGTATGCCCTCATAAAGATGCAGTTCAGAGTTACAGCCTCAATCATTCACAGATTTTTCCTTAGACTCTAGTATTTTCAGAGACAGCAGATACTCTTGCATTTGTTATGGGGGGTTTTTGGTGGGAGGTTTGCAAGTAGCCAATCCAAGAGCGTATTTAGTTTACCTTGCTGATTGGCTATTCCCCTGAAAGCCATCTCTAACAGCAGCACCAGCATCCCCATATCAAAACATAGGGTTTCTTCTTAAAGCCCTATGATCCTGCCAAACTGCTCTCTGCTCTGCATCTTTTTTTTGTTATTATGGCCAGCTCAGCATGCCCTGGGGGTGGGGATGGCGCAGCACGTAGTGCTGGGAATTGAACCACGGTCCCTGCAGTTGCCTAAGTTTTCCTAAGCAGGTGCTTTAGACTGCTGAACCATCTTGTCAGCCCCTCTCCACCTTATAAGGCTTTATTAATATGGTATTTTAGTAAATTAAGTTATATAACCCCAAGAGACAAGGCTTACTTAGGGTTTAAACTATAAAAATAGGCATTTGTAGGCATTTTCTGATCATATTTGAAATTCAGTGACTGCGAATATCGGGGTTCACTATAATAATAGGTCATCTGCCCTTGTGTACTCTGTTTTTCCAACTTGTTCACCCTACTTAATAAAAAGCTCAATGGTGGTGAACCTTATGGCACATGTGCTGCAGCAGGATATGTGTTGTCACTGACAGCTCTACAAGGTTAGCTATTACTCATCTAGCTTATATCCTTTCTCTTTCAATGTTTCGATAGTAAGGAAAAAAACTCAAAGAACAGATAGAGAATAAACCTGGCTATGGGCTATACTTACAAATTGCCTGAACAATCATTGTATCCACTTTATCAGCGCTAAATTTCAATCTGTATCGAGACAGGCTGGGAGAATGAGAAAAACCAAATTACTAAGATAGTATTTAGAAAAAGCATCTGAATTCACATTTTAAAGGTGAAAAAACCCACAAAATTTCAAAACAATAGGTAACAATGGTTAGTAAATTGACACGTTAAAAAATTTCTTTGTTGGGGCCGGAGAGATAGCTCAGTGGTCTAAAGTGCCTGCTTAGGCAAGTTTAGGCAACCCCAGGGACCACATGCTGTGCCAGCCCCACCCCCAGGGCAGGCTGAGCTAGCCATAAAAAAACAAACAAGTAAATAAATATTAAAAAAAATATAGTGGCACATGCCTGTAGTCCTAGTGCCTAGGAGGCTAAGGCAGGACTATAGGCTGCCTGCCTTATAAAGCTAGATCCTGTCTTAACTTCTAACCCAAATTCCTCTTACATTACTTTCTCAGAAAAATTAGTTATATACAAACTTACTACACAAGTTAACGCAGTATATTTAATAAAAGTATGCTCATCCTGTTACAACTACACCTGTACTCCTATTACATGTATAAGTTTGTATATAACAAACAGGGTAACACAATACAGAGCAAAGTTCTATTGGCCATGCAATTTTTCCGTAAACATTAAGGCTTTATATTACCCAAGGAAAAAAATGTAGCAGCACTCCAATATCTGAAAGCAGAAAGCTATCTAACAATATCACATGCAAGGTTTTTCTTAATTCTGGCTCAGTAACTCTCTGGCCTCAAGAGCACCATAGGACATTTTAAGTATCTGACCTTTATGAATGAAATGCTGGGAGCAGATGTTACTCTACACCAGCTATAACTAAAAATATCTGTGACACTGTCTATTACTGTCCTGCACAGAACCAATGTTACACACAGTGCGTATTAACACTTGGTTCTTAAATTCAGTGTAACTATTTGTTCTATCTTAAATATTCTTAAAACAAAACAAAAAAAACCCCTTATTTCATGCTGGGTGTGGTGGCACACACCTGTAACCCTAGCACTTGGGAAGCTGATGCAGTATGATCACTGGCTAGCCTGGGCTACAAAGTGAGTTCAAGGCCAGCCTGAGCTGCATTAGGAATACCATCGAGAGAGAGGAGAGAGGAGAGAAAGAGAGAGAGCATGCCCTGGTTACAAAATTGCATGTTTTAAGTGTAGTGGTAGCTGGGTTCATAAATGCTTTTGTTTGCAGGCAATTCAGCTTACAAATAGAAGTGTCTGGCAAAATCTTGCTTCTGTTTCAGACCAGAATTGTGGAAAGAATTAAGTTCATGAATTGGCACCACTGTATTCTACCATAATTCTTTACTTTCTTTATAATTTCACAGAATGTTAAGCTTTTGATGATTGTAGTATAACAATAACATGTGCTGGTTAAACATGGGAGGGCTACAGTGTTCTCTTTGCCTTACCCTTAAAGTTCACTATAAATGAGAATCAAATAGTGATAAAAAAGGGAAGGATACCTTAGCAGGTAAGACAATTTTGGAAAACGCTACGGGTGGAACAGTAGCAGATTTAGCAGGAAAAGAAAAGGGAGGAGCCATAGGTAGTAGGGCACAGTGTTCCCCAATCAAGTTGTTTTTGTTTTTTTTTTATCTTATTTATTTATTTATTTGTTTGCTTGTTGTGTTTATTTATTCATTTTGTGGCTGGCTCAGCCTGCCCTGGTAGTGGCGCTGGTGCAGCACATGGTGCCGGGGATCGAACTGCAGTCCCCGCAGTCGCCTGAGCCCTCCTAAGCAGGCGCTTTAGACCACTGAACCATCTCGCCGGCCCCCCCGATCAAATTTTAAAAGTGGTAGCCATGCCTATAATCCCAGCCCTCAGAAGGCTGAGACAAGAGAATCAGGATCATAAAAAGTTTGAGGATAGCCTGGGCTAATCAGATCCTGTCTCGAAAAAGCTACTAGAGTCCAAACAATTGAGCCAGACTAAGCATATAAACCCTGCCTTTATCATTCACAGGTATACTGATCTCAGTCAGCATCTGTTTCCTTTTGAAGACAGTATTAGTATCTTATTTCTAAGGCTATTATGAAGTTAAATTAACTTAGCATTTTACCCGGAGCATCACTCAGTCTGCATTTGTTTTTCTTTTTGCAGGACCGGGGATTGAACTCAGGTCCTTGTGCTTGCCAGAGTCTACATTTGTTTAACAGAGTGCCCTTCAAGTGTCCTTTAAACCTGTCATCTTTTACATAGATTAAATATTTCCTGTCACCTTATAAAAAATAACAAAAATATGCAAGTTTTGGTCATCCTGTATTTAAAAAAGCGAACTAGTAAGTGCTAAACTAGTACTTTTAACATTTTCAGAACAGTGCTTATTAAACATAAGCTATTTTCTAGTAACTCCTACCTGTGAGCCAATCCAAGACACATGGCTGCCATTTCCCGTGGTTCTACCCCAGGGATCAATCCATCCATCTGTGATCGGATTCCCCTCATAAGCTCATTAACAACAGGACTATGAATACAACTAAGATTCAGCTTCTCCTGCAAAAAGTACATTTTGTTTCAAATAAAGAAAAAAGTTACCTTCAACTTATTGTACATGTTAGGACCAGCCAGAGAACTCAGTGGACTAAAGTGCCTGCTTAGGCAGAACACAGTGGCAGGGTTTGATCCCAGCACCCCAGCCATGGGGCCCGCTGAGATGTGACTAAGACTGGGTGAGGTGGCACATGCCTATAATCCCACGCACTTGGGAGGATTATGAGCCTGATCTGTGTAGTGAGACACTATAGTAAATACATTTTAAAATAAAAAGGTATTGGTTTATATATATGCATTTCTCAGTTTCACAAGTATAAATTTCTGGATGGTTTATGGAAGAATATGCAAATAACCTGGAACCTAGTAAACTTTCTGGAAAAGTCTATACACATGAACCAAAAGCTTCAAATGGTTAATACAACGTGATATAAGAATATACTTACAAGATATTCATTCCCATTCATTCATTCATTCATTCATTTACTTATTGTGTGGCTGGGGCTCAGCCACTCGTGTGGCATGTGGTGCCAAGGGATTGGAACCGCAGTTCCTGCACTTGACTAAGCTTGTCTAAGTAGGCGCGTTAGACCATTGAGCTATCTCACTGGCCCCTACAAGATTCTAACATTTGAATGAAAAGTCAAAGTTCCAAGCTTAGGTCCTCTCTTTACATTTAGTCATTCATTTTTTCTTTTGTCACAGGGTCTCACTGTACAGCTTGGACTCATAATCCTTCTGTCTCTGCCTCCCCATTGCTGGGATTACAGCAGTGTGCCATCACAGGCAGTTTTAGTGGTTGGCTCACTGTGAGGCCAGCACTGCCTGTGGTACTGTGGATTGAACCTAGGTCCTTGTGCTTGGCAGGCAGGCGCTTAGACTACAGAGCTATCTCCTTAGCCCTTGTTACTTTTTTCTTTTATATTTTTAGGGAAGGGTCTACAGGGTGTTCAGGATTTCACTACTAGATTGGACTGATAGTGATCCACCTCTTTACAGCCTCCCAAGAGCTGGGATTGCAGGCACACCACCATGCCCAGTCTCTATTGCATCTCAGCACACTCTGGGGGCAGGGCCAGTGGCAGGCTCTTGTTACTTTTAAATAATAGCATCCCTTAAAAACACTTTCCAATGTATAATGATCATTGATGCCTAAGTCTAAACACAAGCATTCATTTATTCATGGTATCTGGAGTGAACTCATGCGTTTACGCTTGCCACGCTGGCGTCTATGCCACTGAGCCATCTCCTCAGTCCAAAATGCAAATATTTAAAAAGTTAAATTTTGGGGCCAGGGAGATAGCTCCATGGCACAAGTGCCTGCTTGGCAAGTGCAAGGTTGTGAGTTTGAACACTGGTCCCCCCCACTCCCCAAAAAGTTAAATCTTTATTAACCCAGATAGGGTAGCAAGTTTTCGGCACACTTTTCCACTGTGCAGTTTGCTAATTCTGCAGACAGATCTACATAGTTCTAGTTCATCTCACACAATAGGCACACAAGTGTTATGCACTATACCATGTCCAAGAACAAAATATTTAGTACATTATATAGATAGTACAAAAACTTTGTAAGAAACTAAAAAGAACAAATTAAAGATACCCATAATCCTGCCAATTCAGCACCAGTTCTGTAGATCTTTTTAGTATCCTTATTATCACATGGTACTGTTTACTAAACTATCTTTTTATAGGTGTTCGTTCTCTTGAGCTTAGTATCTA
>PVKN010039095.1:0-10943 GCA_004027915.1 Capromys pilorides | reverse complement strand
ATTATACCCATAGATTAATATATTTGCCACATTTAAATTATAGTCTCCTTAGAAGCAAGCACAACTTGAGTGAAAATAGTTGACCACAGAGCGGCACTGAATTGAATTTAATTAGCAGAGAGATTAACCTGAAGCTGTATTCTATACTTTAGTTTCTCAGCTTATAACCAGTTCATTTCTTTCACAGATATTTACTGAAAGCCTACTATGTGCTAGGTAATCTTCCAAGGATTACTCTACCAAAGTAAATAGAACAAATTCTTTCATAGATATCATATTGCAGTGGGGAGCTAGACAATAGCTAAATAAAGGTATATAAACATCATGTGACAAAAGATGCTATAAAACAATAGTGAGAAATATACAGTTAGACAGGAAGAGACCAAATAAGCCATGTTATTTCTATGAAGAAAAACTTGGGCATTTTGCCTGTTTTGAAGAATATGATTCCAGCCATCTCCATTCAATTTCGCATTTATTTCATTCTATATTTTTGAAAGGCGGGGTGCATTTGCAAAGGCTTGTTAGGCCCTTAGCAAGGAGTATTTGCAAGGTGTAAGAAAAAGTGTATCAGACTTTTAAAAATTATCTAGTTATTCTCTATACATATTAAATATGGAAAAAGTAAAATACAAAATGCATGGATATCATTGAATATGTAGTACTGCACTGACAAATCAGTTTTCTTTACACCAGCCTTTAACATTGGAGCCCCTTAACAGCTGCTATAATCTGGAATCTTTTTTTCTTTCAGCAGAGTCTAGATGACATTAGCAAGCCATTTACCCATCTTTTCCCCTAAACAAACTGCACTGTCCTGATGCAGAGCCAGTTCGCGTCTTGGAAAGCTTTGGGTGACAAGCACTAGAGGAGAGGAGGCAGGGAAGGAAGCAGGACAGCTCCCAGGGACAGTATTGCTAACCTGAGCAGGCACTAGGACCGCCCAGACGCCGGTAGCCGCCACGCTTCAGCGCCAGGCAGAGGGACTGAGCCGCCCGCGGTGTTACACAAGAGAGCGCGCAGAGGGCGGCTCAGCGCCTTCCCTGCCGGGGTCTGGAAGGTATTTACTTCCTCTTTGTCTCTCAGGTTTTGTCTGGCCAGCATGCCATTAGCATTTCACTTATTTGATGCTCTGCTACGTCGCCCGGCACTTATTGGGTTACTGTTATTTCATGTTAATTTCCACAGTGAATGGAAGCAACAGTGCCATAGAGAAATGGGCTAGATATTTCCAGAGGCTGCAATCCGAAGGCATTTGGAGGCGCAGGTGGGTCACTGATCTCTAATGTGCCAGATGGGTGAGTTGCGTCCCCTGACCTTCTACCTCTCTGGAATAGCTGCTCTGAGGTAGGTGCCAGTCTGCATAGCTCATTCAGAAAGGAAGAACAACTAAATGATGACAGAAGCCACTAATTATGGGCTGGAAACTCCACTTTGGAGTGGCAGTGTTCCTTCTTCTAGCCTGCGGGTTTGCAAGAAAAGCTGGATTTGCAGAGTTTGGGTGGGAAAGATTTTGCCCAGGGCTGCAGGCTGCTTACTTGGTCTCTGCTTTCGGTTTGCAAAGATTAACACCAGTCCTTTCTAATCATCGACGTGTTGCAATGTAGGAGTCTTTCTTAATGCTTTATTTTCTTTCTGCAGTTCAAATGCTCTTATCATAAATTTGCTCTGTCCGAAAGCTGTTAAGCCGTTCTGTGCCTCCAGAGTAAAGCCACTGGAGAGAAACCTTGTTTGCTTTCACTTGACCCCACCATACTGACTACTGCCGCTAGCAGATTGCACACAGAAACACATTTTAAAAATAGCAATGTAAGATTCCATTCCGTGTTTGACAATTCTTGCATTTATGGTTGTGGATAAGGGAGTAGTTTGGTATTAGAAACCCCACATGAGTATGATTTTATGAAGAAAAGTGGAAATGTTCTTTAAATGTTTTACAAATCAGTTGAAGAGGCTTTCGTTGGGTCCTTGGTGGCAATTTCAGGTACCAAAAGCTTTTTGAAAACTTTAAGACACTATCAAATTGTTGATGTGATTATTACCTCGTTAATTACATTTATGGATCTCATCCTAAGTGTAATAGGTGAATGTATCCATAGATGAATAAAATATTGTGTCCTATTAATGGTCAATTGGTGGGAAATTTTAAGATAAACAATGCCATAAGGATTTATCTCAGGAAAGACCCAAATGCAAGATTTCGTCAATATTGAAACATTGCTTTAATGCATTTATTAAAGAACTTTTAAATGTTGAAAGCTGAAAAATTTATATATTTAAGCCAAGGAGATAGCTCAATGGAATAAGTGCTTTCCTGGTAAGTGCAAGGTCCTAAGTTTGATCATGGGTACTGAAAAAAAAAGATTTTGGCTGGATGTGGTGGTGCATTCCTGTACTCCCAGCACATGGGAGGCTGAGGCAGGTGGATCAATGTGAGTCTGAGACTAGCTTGGGCTACAAAAATGAGGTCAAGGCCAGCCTGCATAGAAAGACTCTGTCTCAAAAAGACAAAAAAAAATTATATATTAAAGTAGCCCATACTTGAAATACTTCAAATAAAATTTCAGAATGTTTAAGAATCAAACTTAAAAAATTGTTCTACTCCCAAAATCATGTAATTGGGAAAGGACAGGCTATGTAGGAGCGAGGGCGAAAAGGTTGTTTCATTTTATTTTTCTATACATTTTAATGTTTTGAATAGTCTTCTCTAATATTTACCATATAACATACTACTCAAATTGCTTTCAATTGGACTGAAATTATGAATGAATGTAATCATTAATTTGCTGAATCTTTAAGATGCAAATGAAAGTATGTAAAAGAAAATCCTCAACATGTTAATATCAATATATAATATTCCTTAGGTAGGGAAAATCTTTTTTAATGATAATACCTAGATTCTGGAGGACGTGAAAGAAGTCCAGTTGGATATGGTAGTGAACTTTTTTTACTATTTTCTGAAGCAAGAGTAATTTTAAACTTCTTTGGGTGTTGGTATGACTGTATGCTACATAACTCTATAATCTTTGTGTGAATAAAATTTCCCATTCTACTTATATTTTTATATTCTATGTCAGAAAAAATGACTTAATTATTAAAATTAAAACTTTATGATTTTGGGGCCAGCGAGATAGCTCAGTGGACTTAAAGTGCCTCCTTAAGCAAGCTTAGGGAAGCCCAAGGACCTCCATTCTATCGGCACCACATACCAGGCCAGCCCTGCCCCCACAGCATTCTGAGCTGGCCACAAGTCCTGCCTGTAATTCTAGTGCTGGGGAGGCTGAAAGCAGGAGGATCACTGTGAGTCCTAGCTGCATAGTGAGAAGCTGTCACAACCAAATGTATTAGACAAACAAACAAAAAACAAAAAATTTATGGTTTTGAAAAACAATTTATAGCCTTAGACTTCATTTTTATGTCATACTTATTATTGTATCTGACTTATCACAAATAATTGTGTGACAGCTTCCAACAACCTATATAAACTTAAAGATTCATTGGAATCAGAGATGATACAGAAACATGTTCCAAGAACATAGATATTATTTAGAATTTGATATTTTTCTCAGAATGTGAGTTTTATTTTAAATTTCAGGCTTAAAATGAAGACCATTGGGCAAGCCTTTCTGCCTAAAGGCAGTCAGTAGTCACTAAGCTTAGCACAGGTCTGGAACTACTGGCAAACAAGTAGACTTCAGCTAAAGAGTGAAAAACACAGGCGAATGTTATTTTGTAGAAGTGTGAAGTCAGTGATTAGCTGATGACTTTGATGATCAAGAATAATCTCCTGAGACTTTGGGAAAATTTGCTGCCTGATGTGGGGGAATTTCAGTATTATCTAGATTCACTGGATAGTAGCTAGGTAGACTTTCCTAAAAGATGATTTTTTTTTTTTTTTTTTTTTTTTTGGTCTTTTTGCGACAGGATCTTGCTATCCAGTTCAGGCTGGCCTTGAGCTCACTTTTGTAGCCCAGGCTGATCTCAAACTCACACTGATCCTCCTGCCTCAGCCTCCCAAGTGCTGGGGTTACAGGCATGCACCACCATGCCCTGCCCTGAAAGATGAATTTTAATACCAACTTTTATTTAAAGGAAATTCAGCAAATAATGCATCTTTTCCATCATTTTTGTTGTCAGCAATGCTTATTCTCCCCTGTGAAAGACAAGACATTTTCCCCAACAGCGATTCTCCCATAGCTATGTACTTAGACATCTTTGGAATTTACACTGCTCTTCACAGAGAGTAAAGGGAGGCGGGAGCATCAGCTACATGGTTCTGCGGTGGTGATTTACTTTATTTCTGACCTCTGAGCATACATGACTTGAATAAAAATGATTTTCTCCTAGAAGCCATAGAAAAATGCAGTAAATTAGCCGGGGCCACCTTCTAGTGATGATCCCCCTGAGATTGGGGGGACACTCAGTGCTATTGAGTGGAGAGAGAATTTAATGTAAAGAAATGGCAAACTTCCCTGTTTGCCCTGTATTGAAACAGGAGTACAATGCTAACATAAAATTTTAAGACGTGGATGCTAATAGACAGGAGTTTTTTGAACCTTGAGGTTTCCTTTTTGAAATTTCATTATGAAGTTCCCTTGTTAAATGCAAGGCTTAAATGGAAGAAAATCGAGAATATTACTGGGAGATTTGGTCTACTTTATTTATAGTTGGGTCAACCAGGAAGTAAAAAGCTACATAGTTTGTTGCAGTTTAGCAAAAAAGGAAATTTATTGTTCACATAGCTTTGGGAAAAACTTTTTCTTGAAAAGTTCCTGTCATTTCCATAATTATTGTTCATAAAAAGGTTGTACGTATAGCAAGATGTTTTAAAATGTATGCATGTTCTTTGAGCATAAAAAGCCAATTAACCATACAGAATGCACACCCTGCATTTGCTGATAAGCAGGTTTGTGCAATAGACTCTGATCTTAACCATAGTTTGTACTTAAGCTGTAACCAATCCTGAAACCCCACCCAAATTCACGCTGAGTCCCAAACCCAAACCCAAACCCATTATCCTTCCTGTTTCAAACAATTGTATCTGCTGTGGACTCGGAACACCACAATATACTCATACTTCCTTCTTCTCAAATCATTAATAAGAAGAGAGTTAAACAAAAACTGTAAGGAAACTTGCTGATAATTGTCAGTCATGATTCTGTAGATGTTTAAATGTGAGTGAGCTTTGCTATTGTCCAAAATGTAGTGAAATCATTGCATTTTTTTTTAAATTTTGGAATTAGTGTTAAAATGTATGGATGCAGCATGTAATGTGTTTGAATTATCTTTCTTTAGCAGATATTTGTGAAGCCCTCACTGTTTCCCAGATATGAGAGTAAGAATAATGCACAAAATATGTGCCACTTTGCATGTTAGCCATCCTTTGCTCGAATATTGGTGTCTCAGTTACTCTTCTTTTGTTGCTGGGACAGATACCTGACACTCAAAATAAAGGAAGGAAAGGATTATCCAATTCACAGTTACTGGAGGTTTCAGTCCATACTCAGCTGGTGCCAAGGCAGAGCAGCACATGGCATAGGACAAACCTTCTTGTGGTGGCAAATAGCAAAGGGAAGGGCAGCAGTTCATGCAGCTAGCTAGCCTCTCATCCCTCCTTACATTGTAATGCAAATGACCTGCCCCAGGGCAAGGGCAGTATCTATACCCACAGCAATCAATCAGAAGGGATGGCCAGATAGTTCACCAGATTGAAGCACCTGTTTAGGCCCCTGGGAAGCAGTGACTGTGATTCAGACTGGGTATGGTGGTATACACTTGTAATCCCAGCACTCAGGAGGCTGAAACCAGCAGGATTACTATTAGTTCTATCTCTTTAGCGAGACTGGTAGACCCTGTATTAAATACATAAAAAAGAAAAAATTCAATCACAAACTCCAGAAGCTACCCCATGATTGCCTGAGGCTTTAGGGGACACATGTACACAAACCATAACAGTTGGCAAAAAGAAAGAAACTAGCATTCATCAAATGCAGTTTTATTAACATTACGTTGAGGGGCCAGGAAGATAGCTTAGGGGTACAAGTGGCTGCCTGGCAAATGCAAAGTCCTGAGTTCAATCTCTGGTACAAAAAAAAAATAGTTTCTATTATTCTATCCCTTGTCATAAATTAAATAAACCAGAAAATATCTAATAAGCTTTAACTTGAAAATTAAGTGATCACTGCAGTATATAATGGAGTACGCTACAATAGAAATAGTGCATTTTGAACATGGTGGTGCACACCAGAATCCCAGCTGAGTTGCTAAATGAGAGGTATAGCAAGTTCAGGTTCCCCCGCACACACAACAAAGAGCAGATTTAGATTTAGCAGACTGTCATTTTATATCTGGGAGTCCCAGGCAATTTACAGGTGAGTCCCTTTAGTGAATTTTTAGACTATGATAAGAGAAAAAGTGACAATACAAATTGACTGTCTATGACCATATATCATATGGGCAAATTTAATTATGACTTACAAAGTGTCAACATTTTATGAATTTACTTCTTTGGCTAACTGGTCCACTAAACAAGAACTTGAATATCTCTCTTGCACTTCTTTCTTTAAATCCAGTTGGTGATTCTGTTATAGATTTGAGAGAGTGTCTGTGTCTCCCACACAGACAGCATAAAAACAGAACTTTTTTTTTTTTTTTAATGTCTCCAGAATACCAAGCTTCCCTTGGGAGCTTTTCTAGGTGCAGATGTTTTTGATTTTGCTTTTCTTCCAAACCACCAACCCAGCAATTGGTAAGGAGTAACTGTGGAGCTATCCTTCCAGAAAATGCTAGGCTGAGGCAAATAGATCTGGCAGGTTAGACACATGATTCCTTGTAGGACTGTGCTTAGCTTACTCTGCCCATTAAATAACTTGAGAAGCACAGCTGAGATGAATTCGGCACTATGCAGTGCACAGAGAAGCTCAAGTTCAAATTATTGAAGCAAGTTCATTGATAAAGCAGTTCATAGGTAGTTTGACTAATTCACATCTGACACTCTTGGCATTTTACTATCTTGTCATCAGGCAGGCATAAAATATATACCTTCATATAACCACATGCATTTTCTTAATTAATGGCTATAGTTTATTTTGTAAATGGAAAATGCTATGGTATGACTTTCAACTATTTTTGTCCTATTGCTCTTGACAGTAGTACTATGCATCGTGATAAAAATTGTTTAACAGTGCTTATCCCTAATCATTTTATAAGAAAATACTAATCTTGGATGGTATCAGCTAAGTGTAGCAGAAGCGAGATATAGTTATCAGCTAGATGTACTTTGTTTAATTTAATAGATGAAATTCAAAATGGAAAACTAACCTTTTTTTTTTTTTTTTAGATTTAAAAAAGCCTAATATAATAAAGAGAGATGGTTGGAGGAAGCGGTCCTTGATAGATATACACTTAATTTGGCTAGCTTTTTAATCTTGTAAAAGATAGTGAAACTCCCTAGATTGGAATCCACAAACAAATTAGTGAATACAAATTAAAATCATCCCTGTAGAAGCCCATGAAGAAGCAAAAGCATTTGCTGAGGGAGGAAAAGTCCCAAAACCTAGTGGGAATCAGAACAAGAGGGAACATTTAAATCCATGGGACCTTGAACTTCAACTATTTAAGCTCCATCTACTGCCCAGGCATGCTCAATCTGTGTGTCCTCAGAAATGTCACTTGATCTGTGTGAGTCTTAATTTCTTTAGTACTATACATAACAGTTGAATTTTATGATAATCAGCAAGAGCAGGTAGCATTTTGCCATTTTCTTTGATCATTTAATTATCATTAACTATTATGCTTGATACAACTCTAGAAATCTGGAAGGAATAATGAATCTGTATTTGTTTTCAAATTTTTATTGTACAAAAGATTAAAAGTAAGCACACAGTGGCCATTTACCTACATACATATTCTATGACATACGGATTCAATTCTACTATATGAACACCTGAGAAATATTGCTATGACCTTTTGTATAATATACAAACTCTTCTACTTTCAAATTGTGAATTTGCATTGTTCATTTTACAGACATTTTCTTTATTTAGTAAGGATACTTTCACCTGCATAACCCTTTACTCATCAGTTTTAAAATACATATACTTAGCCTATAATCTTGTCTGGTATTGGCATTTCTCTACTGGAAAGTATACAAGAATAAAGAATAGCTAAAAATCCATGTTGATTTCTACTACCTTCATTATCATATCCAAAATATTTTATTTAAAGAAATGGAGTTTCTAAAACGTAACTAAGACATAACAAAATTAGTTAATATATAACGAAACCAGATTGACGCAAGGGTACAGGGATAGGTGATGTATAACAGAAAGCAAACTGTGTCTTTTTTTTTTTTAATTTTACTTATTTGGTACAGGTCTTGCTGTGCATCTCAGACTTGTAGTGATCCACCCCTCAGCACTGGGATGGCAGCCGTGTGCCACCACACCAGGTCTTGCGTGCAGGGGCAAGGCTGGCACGGCATGTGGTGCCAGGGACTGAACCTGGGTACTGTGCTTGCTTAGGCAGGCTTTTAGACCACTGAGTTATCTTTGCATCTCTGTAAGTCTTTTAAGATGCAAAAAGTTGAGCTAAGCTTTTACAGCATGGTAAGTTAGGAAAAGTTAACTTTGATTTCACATTCAAGTTTACAAGTATGTATTTCATTTTTTTATTGGATAAATAAGAGAAGGTACATGGGGGCTGGGAAAATAGCTCAGTAGGATAAATGCTTGCCTGGCAAGTGCAAGGGCCTGAGTTCAATCCCTGGCTCTGAAAAAAAAAAAAAAAAGAGAGAGAGAGAGAGAGAGAGAAGGTACATAAGGTCCATTCCTAGATTTTCAAGAGCTTTATTTCTGTTAATGGACTGCTTTGAAGTAAGGTAATGAAAGTAATATACATAAAAATAAATTTTGCATAAAAGATATATAAGAAATAATATATAAGACGTAAAACTGAAATGTCACTATACAGTGACATTTGCATATTGTTTTAAAATACTCTACATTTGTCCTTTTAGATATAATCAAATTTATTAGCAAAATTAATTTTTTTCTTTTTAGTATCATCTGGAAGAACCTGCTGCATTTAGCAACAGTGGGGCCAGTAGGAGCTTTAACTAAAATTATTTGCAGTCATAAATTTTATGAAACGTAAAGTGAGAAAATATGCACTTCTTCGCTACTACTGTTCAAAATGTGGATGATCGCTCATTGTACGAAATGGTTGTGTCATGGGAGATACTAAAATCACTTTCACAGCTGGTCAGGTGAAGCAAGTGCTGCTACTCCACACTGCAGCTTCCTGAGTTTATAACTACAGCCTCTACGCAAAATATGTACATCAAGTTCAAAGAACTCAGTAAAATGTGGAAAGTAGGTAAAAACAAGAGAACTGACCACAAGTGCCAGAAACAGTAATGACTGAGAGTGATTTCCCTGGTATATTTATTTATTCACACATACCCAGCTTGGGCTCTAGAATAGTCTGGAACTCAAATCTTTGAATAGGAACACACTAAAAAAGTTCTAGAAAAGTTGATGTCAATTTCCTCTGTCTAGAGGATGAAGGAGTGTGTGTGTGTGTGTGTGTGTGTGTGTGTCCAGAAATCTAAGGACTTTTCACCAGTTCAAGCAAGAGACAGTGAGTCAGTAGCATTTCTACTGACTTGGCAGGGCTGCCCTTAGCTGGAATGAGAACTTCAGACTATGACAGGCAGAGAGCAAAGTACCTGTCAATTTGTATACTGTATCAAGCAAAAAACAAAACACAACAAAGCTGTAGAACTGGAGACAAAATAAATATATTTTCAATGAAAATAAAGTCTATTCCTGTTACTAGATTTCTTTTAAAATAAGTGCTAAATGAAGTCCTTCAGGTAGAAAGGAAATGATACAAAGCAAAGTGTGGAAAATCAGCAATCAAGAGAAGATAGCATTTAAGAAAAAAAGCACCAGAAATCTTAAATTTCTGAGAGTACATGATATAGACTAATTTTTACTTTATATTTTCATTATAACATATAATTATTGAATAAGTGATTCATTTGTAGCATCCTATTCACTGATGTGGTGGATTTTTTCTGTGCCTTTTTTCGCAGTACAATTCCTAAATGAACCCAGGACCCTACACTTGCCAGGAAAGCGCTTATCGAAAGAAAAATTTGTAATATTGTATGATGGAATTTGTTGTATTCTGATATAATGCCAGTAAGAAATAGTTCATAAAGGGTACATTCTATGGAACCCTGTATTTCATAAGCTTTCTAGTTATTCTTTGAATAAATGAGCCACAAAGTATTACTATAAAGACATTCTGGAAATTTTAAAGGAAGTTTAGATAGATATATGGAATCTAGAATGAGACATTTAAATATTTATCTGTAGAAATTCTGGTGGGAGAGACTAGAGGAAAAAAAGGAGGGAAATCAAATTCCAAGGGCTAAATATCAGGTTTTGTGGATCAAGGCCTGAAGAAGAATACTGGATACTCTATACTTCCGAGCAGGGTACAGAGACAGGCAGTAACATCCTGAATGCTCTAGAGTTAGATTGTGTGCAATAATGACTGGAGAACTGTGTGTGAGTTTCAAAGCATGGTAGAACTAAAATACTAGAAAATGACAACACACGGAAATGAGAAAATTACCTGACTTACAGAATTCTAGAGTACTTTATACTGAGGATTGGATAATTGTGTTCATTAAATTCAGGCATTGTTATATCAAATATAAATGTTATAAATTGTGTAGAGACAAAATAGAATTTTAAAAATCATAGACAAGTAGTAAATGAATAAGAGCAGGACAACAAAATCCTATTAAAAAGAATCACAGAAAGGACTGGGGAGATACCTCAGTAGAATAAGTGCTTGCCTGGCAAGTGCAGGATCCTGGAATTGTACCCAATTTGTATTTGATAGAACAATGCCTGAATTTAATGAACACA
>PVKN010039094.1:0-10943 GCA_004027915.1 Capromys pilorides | reverse complement strand
AGTCTGTTTCTCAGATTAACACATCTAGTTATTCAAGATGGGACATATTACTGAATATTACCACATACTTTCAAGAAATCTTAAATTTTTGTTCTTATCTCTTTTTCTTTTATTACCTTTTTCTAAAAAATTATTTTAAAGAAAGTATAGTAATAACTGATGTGACATTAGAAATGGTACACATTTAGAAAAGCAAGATGACAGGTATTCAAGCATGGTTTTTGTATTACACATTGCTGCCCTCCGTGTAGTTCCTTCATTCACTGATATCAGCATACAGAGGTTGTCAAGGTGAGAATTCTACACATTAGCTGCTATTTTTAAAAAGCTGGTGGAAATTCTTAGTAAATCACCTCAATCATCCTGTATATATACTTGATCCTTTTTCTCCCTACCTTTGTTCCTATCTTTTCTCCTTTCTGTTCTCTGTTTAATCCTTAAGTTCTGTTTCTTTTCGTTTAACTGTATGTGTAATACCTTTTAGGTTTTATTTCTTCTTTTGGATTCTTACACTAAGGAGAAAATATGATATTTACACATGTGGGTCTGGCTTATTTCACTTATAAGTATAGCCTCAAGTTGCATCCACTTACCTATGAAGGCTTTGAGTTTGTCTTTCTTTATAGCTAAGTAATACTCCATTGTATAAAAATACGTCTTTTTCATCCCTTCCTCAGGTGATTAATGCCCACATCTTGAACTTATGGTAATGTGTGATATATTAGCTATTGCTATTCCCCTATTATTCTGTTATGAAATTCTATCTTATGTTTTCTTCAACAAAATTTTTAAAAAATTAGCTGGTGCATTGCGACAAATTTATTCTAGTTAAAAGAATCTCAAGTTGTCCCCATTGCGCTCCCTGTGAACATATCTCTAAAATGGCACAGCTACCCACCAACACTTCTCCGGAAGGTACACTTGCTCTGTCTAAGGAGTCCATTCAGGCCTTGGGGCTCAGCTAGTTTTAACTCACTTTCAAGACATTGAGGCCATTACCCAGAAGAAGGTTCAGGAGTTATTAATGAGGCCATTCTCTTCACTTCCTGTTACCCAGAAGAAGGTTCAGGAGTTATTAATCAATCCTGGAGCATGCCCAGTCATGCTTTAGTGCCTAATTACTCTGAGGCAATCTCTTCACCTTGGCAGAACAACCCAGTGAGCTGCTAATCTAAAGACACAAAGACGAGAGTGCAGTTCATGGGGATAACATTGGCTCTGTTGGTAGCCACAGGGATGGCCTCAAATCTCCAAATTAGTCAGGACCTCACTAGCCAAAGGAGTCTCAGGACTTGGTATGTTTAACCCTCCCTGGGTACATACTAGATCTGCCATGTTCAGTAGTGCATATTGATGGTAACATCCCACTTTTTATAGCCTTCTTTGTTTGACTCAAAAGTAGAAGTGCATAATTTTTCAACTCTTTGTGCTCCCAGTTGTGCTCATCAGTTCTGGATAAATGCTCTGTGGAGACCAGAACAGGCCCTGGAACATTATTTATGGGTATACTCTTCTTTGAAATTCCTTTAAGAGACAGAGAATCTGGCAGAGAGACTTTTTAGTTTTCCAAGGGCTCATACCAACATGCTTTCAACTTTTAAAATCTTTGTTGCTTTGCTTAGCCCACCACACATTTAGTTGATCTAGATTATGGTACAGACTTTATAATGTGAGGGATAATAAAGATTTTGTGGATATCTCTGTAACTTTTTATGTTCATATTCCCAATAGTCATACCTTAAGTGTCTCAACATGAAGTTGCACCGAAAACATACTCATCTAATAATTTGCTCGCTCTGTTACATTACCTATAGTTTTTCATATCTGTCCAAATATGAGTGTCACAAGTTTCTTATATAATTTAGGTTTACTATTTAAATGGCTTTCAAACAAAAATCTTCTTAGCTATCAATTTCTTTCAGACATAGTCTCAGTTACAGAGTTATTAAAAAGAAACAGATAATATACAACTTCTAATTATACACCTCCTGAAAGTTTTATAAAATGAACATGCCTGCATTTGGTTTTATTTTCAATTGGTTATGTTTCGAGGAATCATCAAAAAATAACATTAGCTTTCCCTTAACAGGGTAGCTCTCCTGTGAGAGCTTGTTTTAAGGTTCCATTGAGGGCATTCTCAGACTGGTGTGCCGTGGGCAGAAGACCCACCGGTCTCCACCAGGGGAAGCCCTCCTCCTCTGTTGAGCTGGAAGCTTCGGGAGCAATGCACACAGCACAATAGGGAAGCAGAGAGATGCCCCTCTTGAGCCAGATCAGCCAAGTAAATCCTGACAACCAAAGGGGTAACATATCCCCCAGGCAGATCACCCTAAAATCCTGGCTATATAAATTTGTAAAATATTGATGTTCTTCTGAAACATAGTTTTAACTCCATTCTTAACACATTGCAGCCTAGTCTTGATTATTTCTCTCAGAGATGCCACATTTTACTGTGCACATGTGTATGCTTGCCGTGCATCTGCATGTACACACATGTGATAGACAGGGATGGCACTGGTGTGATTTAATCTGCAAGATCTCAGAGTCAGTGAAGTATGTTGGGATTCTTATGCTGAAAAAAATCCCAAAGCACTAACCTGTTATTCTTAGCCCTTAATATCATATCTAAAATCTTTTCTTTTTTTTTTTTTGTACTGAATGTCACATTCTGATTTTAAATGTGAAAAGCTTTCTAGAAGGAGCCCCAAAGACTGCAATTTAAACATGAAGAAACTCTCTCATGAATTTGAGTGATTGGGCCATTTAGAATTTTACACAGGATATTTCTACTCCTCACATAGTTATACCCACAACTCATACAATCTATGAGCCTCATACAACTGTTGCCTCATTACAACTGTTCTTTCTATAACAGACAGTAAGAAGCAACCCTTGTGCTGGCTATTGTAAAAACAGAAATCATGTCCTGAAATAGGGAAACATTGCAGAAATTTTCCCTTTTCCAGCACACAGACATATCTGAGACAACCTCTTATATAGACGTATGCTATGAGGAAGTGCATGGGAAATATTACAACAGCAAGATAAAGAACCAATATTTTTGACTACATGATTTCAAGAGCCTAAAAATTATTTTGACCTGATGCACAAAATTATTATTTTTGGCTAGGATCAAACAAAATTATCTTTTTATGTTGGCTATCAATGAGAACAGAAAACTGACTGCCAATTATGCACTGGATATGTAAAATGTGATCACAAATCATTTATTTCCACCCCAAAGGCAGGTACTCTGAGGTAAGAGCTCTGTATGGAAATACTGTACAGGACTAGAATCTTCCATTCCACTCCATGAGATATGCTGCCAACCCAGCTGGGACATTTACATAGCTATAGGCAAGCAAAACACGTTTCTTAAAAGGGACAAGAAAGTAACAGATTCTTGGGCCGGTGAGAGAGCTCAGCAGACTAAAGCACCTGCTTAAGCAAGCTTAGGCAAGCACAGGGCCTGTGGCTCAATCTGCACCACCACATGCTGAGCCAGCCCCACCCCTGGGGCAGGCTGAGCCAACCAGAGTCTGGGCACAGTAGTGCATGCCTGTAATCCCAGGTCTGGGCAGGCTGAAAGCAGGAGGATCACCATGAGTCTGAGCTACACAGTGAGTCTGCAACAACCAAATATAATTGTTTTAAAAAAAGTAACAGATTCTTTTGTGTCAGTTCTCGCACATACAAGGACACACACAACTGGAGAGGAACTTGGCTTAACAAATATATAGAAGCTTAAGTAAATACTCTTAGACCATCTAACCACATCTGAATCATCATCACCATGACAGAAGTGCCTCCTGTTACCATATTTGTGAGTAATTTCCTCATTTAAATGGTTCAACAATGCAGGCCAGCATCATTTGCTAAAATGAACTTTGCATTTCCTTAAAACATAGTCTGTTCACAATTGACCTAAAAAGTTGTTGCTCTTTTATTCTTTCCTTCATGGTTTTTTAATGTGCATACCATTATCTGGAGGTAACTAGGGTTGTTTCTGAGAGTAGGATAAATGTAGAAGAGGAGGAAATGGTATTATCACCAAGACAGTGTTGTGACACATTTTTTAAAAATATATATTCACTACTTTTGGTAAAAATAAACTTGTCAAGTCAAAATTCTTTATATTATAGGCCAACAGATTTTGAATTTTGAATATCTCAGTGACATCCAGGATTTCAGGAGTAATGATGCTCCAGACTTATTGTGGTCTGTTAGTTTTTATTTTATAACAGTCGTACACTATGATGACTGAAGCCAGTTGACTATTCTCAACTAAGATTTTAATAAAATCGGTCAGTCCTCAGGAACACCTATGAGATTCTTATAATGTTACTATGCAGTTTTTCTCTGTCCAAAGTCTGACAATAGACAGTAATTTTAAAATGATTCTTAAGATTTGTGTTGCTCGAAGATCACATGAGAAATAATTTTATTTCAGCTGTGTGAGTAGCTAGTAGTGGACTTCATCTCCCACCTGAAGTAACTACAAAATCTACAAAAGACATACAGAGTAGTTTGCAGTCAGGTCAGGCAACTGGATCCAAAGCTGAGCTACTATCCATGCAAAATAGGGCCACAGAAGTGGTCTCACTAAATGTTTATTCCTTGAAGCAATGGTGTGGATCCTGGTGTAAAGAAATGGTGCTGAAACAAGAAATGTAATAAGGAGTACAACACAGGAAACCTTGCAAACAGTTTCTGAAATGCTTACAAACAGTGCCAAGACATAGATAACTGTCTCCCAATGATCCATTCTGTAAAATTTTGCTCCTCAGTACAGAGCTCCTGGAAGGTGGTAGATGCTTTAGGAGGCAGCCGTGGTGATCCTTTGTCACTAGGGCATGCTCTCTGGAAAGACACCGTGAGAACGCAGCCTTTTACTCTTTCCCATTTAGTTTCTGGTGGATGAGGTGAAAACATTTTATTCTTCCACATCCTTTTGGCCTAATGTACTGTCTCACCACAGCCCTAAAGCAATAAGGCTAATCAGTCATGACCAGAACTTCCCACCCTGTGAGCTAAAATAAACGTTTTCTCTTAAGCACATTAGTTATCTTGAGTATTCCACTATAGAGATAGAAAGTTGACTAACATGTGTTTCATAGAAGGATGTCATGAATTTCATTCAAAAGGAGAGTTTTATTTAGAAATTAAGATGTGGAGACTCAAGTAAATGAAAACTTTTGCCTTTTTCTTAGTGGTATGTCTTATCAAGAATTTCATAAGCAAAATACTTTTTCATTTCATTTTTTACCTTTGGTTTGAGGAGTTCTAGAGCTAATTGTTAGATGGAAGCATTGTAGTATATACCCTCCATTATAAAATAAGATCAAACTTTTTATTCTACTTTTTAAAAATACTTACTGCGCTCACTTTGACTGTAGGATTAGCTGGAGGGATACCATATGAGTAGGGCAATTCGCAGCCAAAGCTCATCCAAAGCAGACTGAATGAACTGATCACTTCAATTGGATGCTGAGTGTATCAGTTGCTGTTTTTTTTAAAGAAACAGATAAAACACAAGTTATACAAAGCATTTACAAGGTTGGCTTACAATGGCTGCTCCCAGATTTGGACGAGGAAAACCTGTCTGTGCACCGGAGAATGGAAGAATCCAGTCAAATGCCTGGAGATCACTTCACTGTTCTGTGTGAGTCCAAATCAGGATGAACCTAAGCCTGAAGAGTACACACAGGAAGGTTGAAAGATCTGTCTCAGAAGTCAGGAGGTGCTGTTCAAGATGAAGCAAAGACTGGAGCTCTCCAACAAAACAGAAGTGCATCTGTCTTTCCTCATTTCCCCTCTCTACAGTCCAGGTGACAAGCTGCACTGAGGTGGGTCTTCCATACCTGGAGGTGTGGCATTGCTGTGCCAACTTGGGTGAGTTTCTCTTACTCAAGTTGACACAATCAGTCAGTCATCATTGGTGGAGCTTTCCTACCAAGAGAAGATTTTATTGTGACATGATTGACATGAATTTTTTCTCTCATTTAGTGGGCCAAATGTTAAGTCACTTTTAAATTGAAATAGTAGGACCAACTCTCAATAGCACAGGATTCAGGGTCCACTCTTAGTAGACAACCATTTCTATTTGCTAGAGATATATAAGAGCAAGGGATATGCATTGTTCACCTTCTGGAATGTTCTTACGTGCCCTTTTGAGAAGGTGATTATTCTTTGGCCTCCAGTTTCACACAGAATATGATTATTAATGAAACAGGAGACCTGAGAAAGGGAGCCCCTTTGGTGCATTCCTCTGACTTCTCAGAGAAATCTGTGTTCATTCTGCCCTGTGCTTTGGAGCACATACTTAATGAGAAAAAGACATAATGTCTCATCAAGGAGGGTCTAATCTCTTCATCCTGTTCTTAGCTTTGCCACTTTAGAAAAGTTGTCCAAAGTCTTTGGGGTTTATTTTTTTTATTTAAAATATGTTATTTAAAACAGTGCAGGTCAGGGGGAGGGAGAAAAAAATAAAACAGTTCAGGTATGTAGTTAAGGTAATTAAATCAATAAATAGCTATTATCCAAGCTTGTATGGGTGTGGTATTTAGGGTCCACTTTGCCATAGATTTTAGCTTCAGATGCCTTGTGGGGTGCAATTAAGATAACAGCCAGGGCTGCTTTGACATAAAGTGTAGGGGGGTGGGTATCTAAGAGACTGAGACAGAAGGCCTTCATTCCTCAGTGGCTAGTGGTAGGAGGTCTCATATCCTCAATGTAAAAGCCTTTCCTTAGGGCTGCTGTAGGTCCTGGAAGCATGACAGCTTGTTTCTCTCAAAGAAAATGACCTGCAAAAGCACTGATATTTCTCCTAGTGTTGGCACAACTGATAGAAAGTATGGTGGTAGAGCCTTCTTGTCCATGAAGAAATAAATAACACCCTCTCTTCTTACTGCTCCCCGTGCTTGTCACAGGAAGATGATCATCAGAACAGGGATAACGAAACCTTGTCTGCTCAGGTGGTTCACAGGTAAAGGATACTAACAAGTTGGGAGTTCATGACTGGGAGACTTAAAAAACACATTTTGTGGTGATAACTTCCTGCACGCTGTGCAGACATGAAATTCTATATTAATAATTATATATTGCGTCAACATTAACTAAGGGCAACCACACAAGGTTAGATACTAAGATATTCACGTATCTGCTCTTCACTGACTCAACAATATGCAGCAGATATCAAGCACTGGGAGTAGAAAGTGGAAAGGCCAGTGCCACCCCGTGGAATGGACATCTACCTAGGGCACTTCATGGCAGGAATTCCCTTCACAGCAGTACACGTGATAGTCACAGTTCAAATATTCATTTTTATTAATGTAAAATAATATTTCATGTTTTTTTAATCTCCTGATTTTTTGAAGGCCTGAGAGTATCTCTGGCTTTTTTTTTTGTGGAAAATGTATTTTAAATATATATAAGTATATATTAAATATATATGGACTATATATGCATATGTTAACTTTAGCTTGATTCTAATCTAAGGAAATTAGAATTTCTTTTCTGAGACTCAAAAAGCTGAATTTTAGCAGGCTTCTAGTGTGGTCTTAGTAATTAAAAACTGAGAACTCTATCGGATACTTTCTTTTTAACATTTTCCCTTATCGTTAAGATAGAAGACACAAAAGTCTTTAGAAGCAAAAATAGAAAAGATCACATCTGCTGTGAAACTTCCCAGCACATCTAATTATTTTTTGGTGCATAAACTGATTGTTTTGACTGAGTTTATCTGTGGGGCCAATCCACAGCCCAGGCCTGTCAATCCAAAAGTAATTTCCTTCTGTTTGTGTTTTAACATTGATTCACCTGGGTCTTGTCACAGACAAAGGTTACCTGATGACACTACCATGCCAGGCAGTTGCGTGACTTCTGTGGGAGCCAAACCGGAGACAGCTATCAAAGCAGAAGCTCTCAGTGAGCAGGTCAGTACTTAATGAAAGTGTCAATGGCTTTCTCAGAAGTTATCTCCACTCCTTTCAACTCTTGCTGTGATAAACTTTCCACCTTCTCTCCATAAAAAAAAAAAGAAATTACTCAGTTACATTTAGTTTTTTTCATTTTTTATTAGTACATATGCAACACATGCCATTTACAGTCTTCTTGGAAGATAGGTGCCTGTACATTATACAACTTCTTTCTTTTCCAGCCCCATTGCCATTCCCTCCCCCTCCATCTCTCCTCCTCTGATTCTCATTTCCTCCGTTTCTTTCTCGATGATATTATGAAGGCTTAGCACTGCTTTATGGCATGTCATGTTTACATTTCTTGAGGTTATTAGGTTCCAGATATGGCACACCTTTATTCTATCTATTTCCCTTCCTCTTCTCCCTCACTCCTCAATAGCTCTTAGTTTTCCAGAAAGTGAACAGGTATAAGGGGCCCAAGTGTACTTGCTAGGGGTGGAATGACAGAAATACAGAAGCCTTGTTCTCTGGCTTTCGAAAGGAAGCACAAGAAGGGAAAGAAGGCTGGAGACTCCACCTTGGCTTCCAGATGCTGGAGGAGAAAATGAAGTCCCCTCACTTACCTATGTACTAGCTATTCCATGTAGCCACAAGATAGTTTTCCCATGTATAAAAGGAAGAAAATAATAACAGCTCACATGTATTAAAAGCCTGTTATGTACTGTGTTCCACTCTGAACATCGAGCATGTATTCACTCATCTAGTCTTCACAAAAACTCTAGGAAGGAGATAACGTTGTGCTCATTTTACAGTAGAAGAAACTGATTGTATTCATTAGTTTCCTGTTACCATAGCAAATACCTGAGAGTATCAATTTATACAAGAAAAAGGCTTGTTTTGGCGTAGGCACTTCAGTTCATGGTCGGATGGAGGGCCGTGTTGTCTTTGGGCCTTGGTGAGGCAGCAGTCGCAGTGCAAAGCCCTGGCGAAGTGAAAGCCTTCACCTTGTGGCCCTGAAGCAAAAGAGCAGAAGAGACTGTGGTCCTACAGGTCCCTTCCAGGGCATGCCCCTGTGACCTAACTACTCACTAAGCTCCACCTCCCACTGTCTCGTGCCTTTGACATGTGGACTTTTGGTTCCAGAGCTAAACTGTAGCACTGTGAAGCAGAACAACCCCACAGAGTTTTGGGCAGAACTGACTATGGTGATATTTGGAATGCTTAACACACAGCCTGATACTTATACATCCTAAGGGTTATTATTAATGTGGATTTATTAAATTCACTTTTTTTTCTTTTTACACCTTTTTCTATTGTCACAGCTCTCAAATTTCAGCCATTTTGCTTCCTAAATAAAGGGTGGCCTCAAACAAGTTCGCTTTTCCTTTCTGAGTCTCAGCTTTTTCCCCTGGGTAGCAAAGATGATGCCTTCCTCTTTGGCTGTAGAGCTGCAGGGCTCTTGCTTGTAGGGCTGTAGGGTAAAGGGCTGGCTTAGAAGATATGAGTAATAATAAGCATTATAAACAGAAAATAAAAACATTTCATAAATCTATTCCTGTTCTAAGACCCTTAGCCCTCTCTGAAACTTCTGAAACTTAAAGTTGAAATGAAATCTCCTGTGGAAAACTACAGAAAAAGAATTGGTTTTCATGTACTGACCTTAGAGGACAGTGGCATTACCCAACTACTTATTTTCACTTGTGGTCATAAAATTGGTATGTTTGCTGAGTGTTTAATGTCATTTCACTGATGTTTGTCTACATCAATATCAGCAAATACAATTTCCACAGATCAAGTAGATACCAGAGGGCTGGAGAGGACCTTTCTCTAGCCAGGAAGTCATGCTGGAATGCTAGCATAACATCAACACACATAAACCAATTTGTAATATCTCTTGACAAACACAAGACACGTATGATTTAAAAGTATTTGTAGCTTAACTTAGACAAATCTGACAGCTAGATATAGATATAGATGTAGATAATGGATATAGATGTAGATTCACACTATATTAAAAACAGTAAAATAATTTGTGCCAATTTTTATGTTTTTGCTTTTTAAACACAGCTCAAAATGTTGCACTGCACTTGAAGCTTCCGTTCTGTGTTGATGTGAGCCTCAATGAATCCATTCAGGTGAAGGCTTGGCAACAAAATGAAGTGTCTGGTTAAATTAAGGCAAAGCCAGGAGTGTGTGTGTGTGTGTGTGTGTGTGTGTGTGTGTGTGTGTGTGTGGTGTTGGGAGGAGAAAATGTAAAATAAAACTGGTTAGCAATAGATAGAGGGGCTGGGGAGATAGCTCCGTGGTACAACTGCCTGCCTGGCAAGTGCAAGGTCGTGAGTTTGAACCCCGGTCCCACCAAAAATGAAATAAGATAAAATAAAAAATACAAAAAAATGCAATAGATAAGATACTTTCCCACGTTCTAGGAGGTAGATGACCAAAATGAGAAGGAAAACGCAGCAGAAGACCTCGCTGATCAGCAAGCAGGCTCTCCCCAGGGGCTCAATCATTTCTTTCTTTAGTGAGAGATTCTTCTGAAAAGAGAAGGGTCCATCCTGAAGGTCAAGTGTGCTCACCTTCTGCTGAGGCAAGCCAGGACGCCTTGATTGGCAGATCCATCTACACTGCCACATATGATTGCTTGTGGTCACGGGTGTTCTCAAAAGAGAAAAGGTCAATTGTTACCATTTACAATGAGGAGCGTAGCTTACCTTTGCAGATAGCACATCAATAAATTGTACTTGTTTAATTTGAAGGAGTGACATGGTCTTAGAATAAATAGCAAAAAAGAATCTTAAAAATATAACTTTAGTCTTAAATTTATTCAAAATAATTGGCCACCATGATAGATGCATTGAATCTGCTATAAGTTAATATTTCATGTAAGTATTCAAAATGGCAAGGTAAAACTCATTAAGTGAAATAATATTCATTTGAAAGGTTAATTTATTCATATCCAATACAGTGACTCGTTTGGTGTCTACTTTTAATAGCAGCTATAGCAGCAATGAAAACTTTGGCCAC
>PVKN010039092.1:0-10945 GCA_004027915.1 Capromys pilorides | reverse complement strand
GAGCTTTTCAGGGAGAGGAGAGACATTTTAAATCTAAACCATAACAAAGCTCCTCGAGGCAAGAAGTGATGTCATTTTCCCTGTTTTTAGGAAAATATGTATCCTAGAAGTAGCCACATGGGCCAGGTTCTCCATAACTACACAGAATCATCTAGAATAACAAGTGAATGACACAAATGTTGTCACTCATCAACATCTATGAAGGGTTGGATACAAGACCACAGTATATATGAAGTTTAAGGATACTCAAGTACTTTGTATAAGGTGGTAGAGTATTTGCATATGACCACACCTATGCTCCCATATTTTTAAATTATTTCTAGGTTATTTATGATGCATGGCTCAGTTAGTTTTCTCTCATTGTTGGGACAAAATACCCAACATCCAAAATTAAGGAAGGAAAGGTTTATTTTGCTCACAGTGTTGAGGGTTTCAGTCCATACTTGGCTGGCTCCGCAACAGAGTGCCGCATAGCAAAGAGCAGCTGTTCATGGAGGTGGAAAACAGCAAGAGCAAAATGGAGGAACAACAGCAGCAAGCTGAGGAAATAGGAATATTTTGCCTGATTTAAACATTGTGCAATGTGCATACCTATTAAGATCTCGCATGATAACCTAGTAATATGTACAACTTTCAGAACTGCATTTATTAGATAATGAAATTTAATTATAGAGACAAAGTGTTTGTTAGAAAATATGCAGTAAGAAATGAAGAGCAGGGCTGGGGAGATAGCTCAGCAGCATAGGCTTCTGCTTGGCAAGCACAAGGTCCCAAGTTTGATCCCTGGTACAGCATGCCATTCTGGCTCCAGAATCCAGGCATGCCCTGTCAGCCCTGAAAACAGGTATGGTGGTGCATGCCTATAATTCCAGCACTGGGGAGGCTGAGACAGGAGGATCACTACGAGTCTATATAGATAGGTAAAGAGAGAGAGTGGAGGGAGGAGAAAGAGAAAGAGGGAAGAAGAGAGCAGACCAAAACTAAGTACAAAATTTAAAGAAAAATGTGATCCAATAGAAGTTTGGTGGGTTTTCGTTTTGTAAGGGATTAGGAGAAAGTTTTTGGCATTCATGCTCCATATGAATTTGTTGAAGAAAAGACAGAGCATGAGAACTGTGACTGCATTTTACTCAGTTCATGGTAGCATAAACCTGCCTGGGTACTTGTCATTATTACATTCTACACACCCTTGAAGATTTCCTCTCTGCAGTCTCCTCCATATCTAAGAAAACAGCAGACGTGAAGTACCTGTTCAGTAGTCAGTGACTAATCATCACGAGCCCAGTCAACTAGGGATTTTTATAAATGAGTTGATTGGATGCTAGGATACCTTGGGATTCAGAGTCACAATAAAATGTGGTCCAAGCCCTTGTTAACACTGAGTCATCATTTCCTTACCCAAAACAATGGTGTAACAAAAATAATAATTGCTTAATCAATAAAGATATGGTATTTAGGAAGGAAAGAATGAAAGAAGTAAGGGAAGAAAGGAAGAAATAAAGAAAATTTCTAGTAAAATTTATAGGACCATCTAAGAATGCATAAAGTATGAATAAACAGTACGCTGAATGTTTGAAATTTTAAAATGCACTGCAGTAAAAGATGTACTGCAACCAGTTTCCTCAAAATACTCCCTTAGCTGTGAACACTCTTACCCTATTATTTTGCCAATTTCTGAATCAGCTCTTTCATGACTATCTTTAGCTCTGCTATCATGGCTGTCTCAGTATCCTAGGCCATTCAAAATGTTTACCTTTCGTGACTGTTTTGATTTGGGGTAAAAGCCAGAAGTCATGTGGTACCAGTTCTGGTGATCAAGGTGGATGAGGACACACCGCAGTATTTTTGATGAGCCTGATTTCTGTTGGCTGGCACAAGCTGGCAACATTCATGGTATTTTTGATCGCACCTAGTGAAGAGAGTCATGAAGGAAAACTTCCGAAACTTCTTCAGAAAGCGACAAAATGATGGGATGAAGACGAGCAAATTAAGGGGAGTAAGTATGTTGAGGGAGATTGACATCAGTGTGTCATTTAATATAATAGTTTAAAAAAAAAAAAAAAACAGTTAAGCCTTCGCTGTGTTGTTAAGCCATACTTCATGCATGAGGAAAAACACATGAGAGCTTATCGTCAGCATCTCAGACATGACTGACGGGCTCCTGGCTCTAAAAGGAAGAAACAGTCTCCCTCAGAGGAGAGGGCTCTGATGGGTGACACACTCACTGATCTCTGAGGAGAAGGAGCAGCAAGGAGACAGCAGGAAAGCCTGAAAGAGCCCCGTGTGCACATGAAGAGGAGGGGCAGAGGCTCCCGCCAGAGGAGGTGTGGTGGGAACACAGACGTTAGCTGGCACCAGGGACCGCCCAGGGCAGAGTGTGTGAACACCCTGGTGACAGCGAACACCATGACTAGCCGAGTCATTTCAAGTCAGTCCATCTCAGACTTCAAGTTCTGGCACAAAATGGCCTCGTTTAAAGAAATACACGGAAATTGAAAAAGAAATTTTGGAAAAGAAATAAATAAGCTTCAGCCTTCCTCACTTTTCTTTTCTTTATTCTTTTTTTTTTTTAATACCACTGTGTAAGTGCTGAACAACTCAGGGAAAATGTCATGTCCGGAGAACACTAGAGGAAGAAAAGATGCAATTTTTTGTTTCCTCCAATGTATGCCTTGCCTAATTCAGAGAACACTTTTTTTTTTAATTCCAGTAGAGACTTAGGATTCCGTTTCAAAAACAACACAGTAATTATGACTAGCAGAATTCCAGTGAACGAGTACATAAAGAAGCTTGAGTGACATTTAATTGATCTAAAATAAGAATGGGCCAGGCTTTTTAGCACTCCCTGGAAGTATTGGGTAGAACTACAGTTAAAATTATCTGTTTTGCTACAAGAATAGTACAGAGTTGTCCCTTTGCCAGAGCAATTATCTAGTTAATTGCTCTAGAATGAGTCTAACCCAGTTTCCAGATACATAACACATATTTTGCCAAATGAGAGTTGACTTATGCCAGCAGCTTGCAACAGTCTTATCTGCAAAAGTTAGCAGTGGAGGCCCGCAGGAGCCTTTGGCAGGTCTAAAGCTGCAGAGCAGCAGCCCCTGGGAGGGGAAGGAGGAGCAGCAGGGCGGGGCACCTTAATGATCCACATAAAGGAATCCAAGGAAGGAGCACAAAAAATGGGACACAGAAGGAAAGGGGAGGGGGAATAAAAGAAAAAGAAAATACGAGTAAATGAACAATGGTCTTCCCAGTGGGTGTTCCCAGAAGGCAGCGCGGTTTTGCCTCCACGGATATTACTTCTCTTCTTTGAGAATTAAATGAAATGAGGTATATAATAACTTAGGCAGATTTCCACACACATAGCCATCATGCCAGCGGGTCCTTTCCTTTGCCCAGTGGGATGTGGATGTGTTCTCTGTAAGTGCGCAGTGTGGCTGATAAGGAGCCCAGTGGTGACACCACTTCTGGAATGACTGGGAGAGCCCTGCGTAGCCCTGCTTCAGGAAAAGCCACATCTTGGTAGTAGGTCAAATATCCTATCTACTCCCATAAGTCAGGTCAGCTCTGTGTGAATGGTAATTAGTTTTAATCTTGCACCTAATAAAATTGGAAATCAAGGTTGCAGGTGCCAAGTCCCTGACTATGCATAAGAATGGTGCATCGTCTAATTCCCACCAGACTTACTTATGCACTGAGCCGTTATCTGACCATCACTTGCAATAGAATGAACGAGGGCCAGTGAGGAAGCTCAGCCGACAGAGCGCCTGCTCAGGCAAGTGCAGGGACTGAGGTGCTATCTTCGGTATCCTATGCTGCACCCACGGCATGCCCCTAGGTTCACTGAGCTGGCCACCAGGTTCAGGTGTGGTGGCACACACCTATGATCCTAGCACTGGGGAGGCTGAAACTAGGAGGATCACTATGAGTCCGAGGTGCACAGTGAGACCCTGTCCCAAATACAGATTTTTTAAAACAAAGAAAATGTTAAGATATTCCCAAGATTTAATCAACATCTTAAATAAATTCTCCAAATCTCATTGTGATCAAAAGGTTTTGGCTTCTTCCCTGAAGGTGCCCAATCGGTGATGTCACCAAGGCCCTCAGTGGGCTTCCTTCTGTTACTATGCTGGTTATTTCTCCAGTCCAGTGCACAGACATCCGTGAGTGTTGCGATGGCCCACAAGGGAGACAATTGGGAGGAAAACCAGGAAACATCTTGCTCCACCAACTGGCTAATCAATGTCTCAATAATGGGGATGAGAATATAACTTGACAGTCTAAACACCTGCCTGGCAAGTGCAAGGACCCAGGCTCAATCCCCAGTACCACGTGCTGTGCAGTCCCCAGAATTCCAGGCAAGCTGTGCCAGCCCCAAAACAAAAACCGGGCATGGAGGTGCACACCTGTAATCCCAGCACTGAGAAGGCTGAGACAAGAGGATCACAAGTCTGAGCTGCATAGGGAGACCCTGTACCAAACAAATAAATACATAAATGATTTTAAAAATATAAATAATGGAGAAGGAAAACATGATAAATACTGAATAGCACATTTGAGTCTGAAGTGGGAGATAAAGGAGCTTCAGGTTTGTTCACTTCGTGATCTTCAGTGTAGAAACCACAAGCTCAGTCTTCTAATTGCACAAAAAAAATAGGTAGAATGAGAGGACCCCCAACATCATCAGGGGCTCTGTTAGCATCAGCACCAAGCTCCTCTCTTTCAGGACAGCATTCCTCCCCTTCCTCACGCCACAGCTGTCCTAGACACGTGAAGCCACAACTTCTGACCATTTCTCTTATTTATTACTATGTTTTAGAAAGGTCAACGTCAAGTCAAGTTCGTGAAATATGCATCACAGTCTACCTGTGGAATCTCTGGGTACTCTTGCTGCTCCTTTCATGCCAGTACCACCAGTGTATGGAAGAGAAGCTCCTGGAACAGGTCTGAACCTTGGAGAAGGTCCCTCTAGCCACATCCTGGGGCTAGACAAAGGTTTGCCTCAGCAGTGTTGGCCAACGTGCAACCATATGCTGGTGGACAAGTTGTGTTCAAGAGACAAACAATTAAGAAAAGAGATTTTCATTAGAGATGCCAATGATCTGTTTCTGATTGTCAGCTTCTGTGCCTTTCATTTCCTTTCCCAAATGCCTTTGTTTAATGCCATGTGTAGGCAAATTGCAAATAAACAAAACCAAGGAGAAAAAGACATGAGCCGCTGGCAGATGACTTTGCTTAGCAAAAATCGAGAGTTGCATCTCCAGACGGCTGCACTCCCGGGCTTCAATTTAATTCACTTTCCACCAGCAACAAGAGTGAGAATAATTTGCTTCAATGTAGGCAGAGCAGGGAAGAGAAGCTCCACTGGGTTTCGAGATGGAGAATGACTGGCTGAGATGGCCATGGCTCATCACGCAGTAGAGACAGGCTGGGAGATGCACTGAAAGTTGAAAGTGGCTTTTGTGAGCTGGCCTCTGAAAGGCTGACCTGTCTGGCTGTGAGAATACATGCGGAAATTGCCCCTCCCTGGAACCGGACATGGACAGGTCTATAATCCCTGGCCACTGAGAAATAAGCTCCTTACAGACAGGCTCTGAAAAGAGTAGAGTGGCATAGACTACAAAACAACGACCATGGTCAGCTTCCCCCACTGACCTGGGTGGACATGCTCATTGCGGACACATCATCCCATGGATATTTGGAAGGAGTGTGTGCATGTGACCACTATTTAATTACTATATGTTGTTACTGCTAATCAATTATTATTTCATTTCTACTTATTTACTAAAATCTTTCTACAGTTAGGCTGCAGTCCAAGGTCCTTATCTGCATTATGTAGTTCTCTCTCCCTAAAAACCCCTTTGTATGAGGAGGTATTATTTTCCCTATTTTTCAGGTGTGGAAAGTGAGGCCAAGGAAGTAAATGTACTTTCCAGCACAAGTTACCACTATTAAAGGAGAAAGAATATAATTCCCCAAGAAACTATTTCATGTGTTTTTAAGACTGCAATACATGTGCTGAATCAGAGGTGAGTAACGCCATTTCTGAAACACAAAAATGGGATTTACAAAGCAGCTTGGCAGGATCCACTTAAATATTTTCAGCAAACTTTGCATGTGGTATTAACTTCTGTACCTAGAAAGAGGACAAACTATTGGTATTGTTTTCTTTCTATTGCTTAAAAAATTCCAAAACTACTACCACCACCAGCAACAATATGGCTAAAGCTAAACTAGGTTGTACTTCTGTGTCACTCGAGCTTGAAAAATACTCAGAAAAATCACATCCCTCTGCTTGGCCCTCCCTGGCAGCTGCCACCTTAAGTTCATTCCTGGGGGAATACAGTGTGCTCCTCCCTCAAGTCCTATCTGCACGAGCCACTCATCTATTGATTCCTGATGTTGCTGGTTTTAGCAAGATAAGACGCCTAATCCATCCACTGAATGTTACTCAGCCAGAGATGAAATAGCTTTAATGCCAACAAAGATTACTGTGATGTTAGACTGGAGAAGATTGTGTTGTTGGAATTACAGCACCTCAGGAACATTTGCCATCCCATGTTAACGCCACATCAAAGCCAAATATTTACTCTGCCTCTCCTTCGACTGAGCGAACTGGGCTCAGACCAATCATATTTGTATGCTTATCCAGCCAAAGGGTTTATTACCCAGGATGAGCTGTGGTGATTGCCATTCAGTGGGCCTCTTTGTCTCATGAACAGATAGTTGTTCCTCAGGCACTTTCACTTGTGAGATACCACACCAGCTTTTGTTCAATAATAGCTTTTCAGAGGAAGAAATAAGAACACGAATCAATCTCATACGCATACCAGTCCTCACAAATAGGTACATGTATAAATCTCATGTACAATGTATAAATTATACTTAAATGTATAAATCTATATCTAGAATTAATTATATTATGTATTATAACCACATCTATATCTAGCTACATGTATAGGTACATAGATATGGACAGTGTCATAGATGCAAATAAACCTATTAGTATGTAATATGCTTAATACAACTGGTGGAAATTAGCGGGAGGAAAAGAAATAGGTAAAGGGAAAATGTTGAGTTTATGCCTTGCTTAGGTACAAATGAATGTTCTACTTATTCTTCACTCACCTGATATCACATATAGATGGTGACACTGAAGGATGGAAGTGTAATCTGTCTTGTGCTTTGAGTAGGGAGAAAGCAGAAAGACATGTGCTTGCAGCACTAGCCCCTGCTCCTAATTATTGACAGCTTAATTTGTTTTCTTTTACAAAAAAAGTGACAATACTAAGATCTTTTTCCCTAGAATACCTTCTAGCAAGAGCCCTGGACAACCCTGCTGGAGAAAAGTCTACAGTGCTTTGGATGAGCCTGGAAATGACACACCAGGAAGTACCTCAAGAAGAACCAACACAGGGGGTACCCTCATGCTGGCTAAGCCAGGAAGAAAGTACCCAGCCTTTGGTCTCAGCCCAGGGACCTGGCCTTACCCATGGTGATGAAACATGGGAGGTGGAGTTGCTTTACATCCACCCTAGGTGAGCTCCCTGTCGGGTCCTCCGAAGTACGCTGTGGGGCCACTGAAAGGCAGTTATTGCAGGTCACTCAAGTGATGTGTGAGGGTACACACTCATTACTGCAAATAGAACTCCACATCTTGTCTGTGTAGATAAACTAGACACACAATCCAGACGATTCCTGAAAAGGAGAAGGGTTGCACCGTGTGAGGTGTGAGGAGCAGCTGTAACCTCATGGCACAAACTTGATCACCATGATGTGCTGTGGAAGGTGAGTTCTGGAGACAAGACGTGAGCCCTCCATGGTGTAGGACGGAGAGAGGCATGCAGAGCAGGCTGAGAACAGTGCCCAAGCACACCTGTGTACAAGCAGTGGCATAGAAAATGGGACTGTAGCGTATTTGGGTTTCAATCTAGATGTCCCCCAAAGCCTCATGCACTCACAGGCGGAGATTTGGGGAGGTGGTTGGATAGTGGAGGTGTGATGCTCCTGAGGGGCGAGTCCTTGAGTTTATAGCTGAATGTGATGGAGAGAATGGAAGGCTGGGGAGAGGAGGTGTCACTGGAGTGTGGCCTGGAAGGGCGTGTCTCCCTCCTCCTGCCTTTGTCACTGGCCCTCTTGCTGCCTCAATGCCCCTCTGCAGAGCAGCCCTGTCTTGGAATCAGTTAGCTATGGGCTGAAACCCCTACTCACTATGAAGCAAACTAAAACTCTCCTCCTTAGAGTTCTGAGGGTTAGCTCTTGTGTCTCGGTGACAAGAAAGAAACTAAGACATGGAGGCTTTTGTTGCAGTACTGAAAATTGAGCCCAGAAGCTGCTAAATGCTAGGCAAGCACACTGCCACTGAGCTACTTCTCCAGTCCTTTTCTAAGTGTTTCTTTCAAACACACCTTGCTAAGTTGCCCAGGCTGGCTTTAATCTTCCACCCAAGATTTGGCTTCTCCAAAATCAGAATGTCTCCTGCCATATAGTCCACTGAGTATACAGGACTAGCCAGATCCTCGCTGCACTATCCTGTTCAGATTTTCCTCTGGAAAACAAAGCGGCTATCTCTAGAAAGGTCTATCATATAACTTGTCCTCTGTGTCTGACCCAGAAGTCTGTGGTTCCTGCACAACACCAATTTGTTAGTTTGTAAGAAGATCTGAGACCCTTTGGAGTTTCTAGCACAGAGAATCTAAAATCCAGTCAGCTTCCTAAATATTTTCTCATGGCTTTGCTATGTAGGAAGCAATTACTATTGGCATACCCAATCTTTTGGGTAAAGAAGGTTCCTATAAGTTTGCAAATATGTGAAATCTAAGAGTCTCCGCAATGTGTCATCTTCTCCTAATTGTTATTGTTTTCTTTGTGAGGCATTTAGCAAATTTCTCAGGTAATGGAAAGTAAGAAACTCAGTTTGAATATGAGTTTTGGGACTGATGGAGAGCCTGGACTAAAAAGGCTTTGTCCTGGGACACAGCATGTCTCACTGGTGGGGAGAAGAGGAAGGAACTCAGACTAGGAGATCAATTACAACTTTTCCTCATGTTTCACCCTACCCTTCAGAAGGAAGGCTGAATTTAAAGGAAAAACAACAAAAATGATAGTGCTTTCAACACCTTCCTGTATGAGCAATTACTTTGCATTTGCTATCTGTGTCACACTAATTTGTATTTTTCATCCCTCTGCCTGCTTCAGTGTATTAACTCTTGCAGCAGAGGAACTAACTCCCTGCCTTACCCTCTTCCTTCGTTCAACTCCCGCCCCTCACTCTGCTCCTTCTCTTACTAAGGCTGGTACTGAGCCCTCCATATACATTAAGGATACTCAGGCTGGCCAGCTAGTTCAGTGGACTTATGCACCTGCCTAGGTGGGCTCAGGGACCCGGTTTGATCTCTGGTGTGCTGTGCCGGCCCCATCCCCGGGGTGCTCTGAGATGGTGACTGAGACTGGGCATGGTGGCGCGCACCTATAATCCTAGCACTTGAGAGGCTGAAAACAGGAGAATCACTGCAAATCCAATCTGTGTAGGGACATTATAGATATTATAGACATTATAAACCCTGTACTACATACATTTTTTAAAAAGGGTGCTCAAGTCATATTTACCTGTAAAAGAAAATATACAAACCAAGTAATTTTCACTATGCTGTCTAACGACCCTAAGAAATCAGAACCTCAGGAGCCATATGAAAAATGAGCCAAAGAATTCCAAGCTATGAGCAACATCTAAAAATCGCAATTCACAATATTGGATTAATTTATTGAACAAACATTTTATTAATGGCAATTTCACACTTTTAAACAACCTTGCATTAATCACTTTCCAAACCAGTCCCTGTGAAGAAAAACATTATTGTTCTACTTCTGAAGTTGTTTTGCTTAAATACCAGTGATTCAGGTTCTCATTTTGGCTTAACCGTGTGATAGATTGTGAGGAAACTTTAAAAATATTAATTCTCTCATTGCAGATGAACTGAGGGAATCAACACAGAGAAGCCCCCAAAGAAGTACAATTTGATGTGACACTTCAAATAAGATAATGCATGCAAAGATTTTGGCACATGCAGAGACACTATAAATAGTATCTATTTTTTTTTTCAAAAAAAAAAAAGCACATTAATATCAAAGCCCTATTATTGTTGAGGGCTCCTAATATGCACTGAAAAGAAAATCCAATTAAAAAATTAAATACTCCGGGCCAGGGAGATAACTCAGTGGAATAAGTGCTTACTTGGCAAGTGCAAGGTCTCAAATTCAACCCCCGGTACCTCAAATAAATAAATAAATAAATAAACAAACAAACAAATAGAAATTAAAATTAAATACCCAAACTGTTCTCATTAACTTATCAAATAAAATACATTACCTTTAATAGTTGAAGACATCTGAGCCCACGAAGGCAAAGATTCCATGAATCAAACATAGTGAAGGTCTGGGGGAAACAGTAATAGCTGTACTCTGTGCAACCATGTAGAATTAAATATGAATCCTTTAAAATGTGGGTGAGCTAAGATGTAGCCCACACAAAGTCATAGCGTCTACAGAAGATCTGAGATAGGAAGGTGGAGACTCTGACTACGCACCCTGTATTGGGGCTCTAAGTGCTGTTGGATGCTTCGGCCCTAATTTTGTATTATTTGTTATCCACCAAAACTGGTCCTCCAACTCTTGTCAGACACGTGCATCTCCAACCTCTTCCTGGGCAAGTAATGCCTCCCGTAAGTAAAGTCACAAAGACCACCATTCCACGCTTTTAATTGCTTTAAGCTAAACACTAACAAAAAGAAACTTCATTTTTGAGCATAAGATTTTTTTGAAAAACCTTCAGCCATCACAATTAAAGATGAATGCTTGCACAGGCCATGAGTATCCCTTAATTGCTTTTCTATAATGAGCTACAAAACATAATTGCTTGCCCGACACTGGTACAAATCATCTTTGA
>PVKN010039091.1:0-10953 GCA_004027915.1 Capromys pilorides | reverse complement strand
TATTACTGTGCACTAAAACAGAGTGAAACAATTGACAAAGTATTTTTAATAAAGATTTGTATAGGTCACTTTGAATGTGAGTGTCCTATTGATTCTTCTTTGATTATTAAGACAAAAGGCACAATCTCTCATGTCAATGGGACTGATTGTGTACCAAACCAAAATTTGATTTATTCACACTGGGTTCCTGCCAGAAATGTCATTCTTTGTTATTGTTGCCTGAAAATTATATATTAATTGTTAGCCAGAATTAGCTTGTCTTTATTTTATCTGTGGGGACAAATGGTAAAACAAGTTCTATCTCCTAAGTAATTAGGGGAAGGTATAACTAAGCTCATTGAAGACCTTAAGTGTCTTCTTAATAATAATTTATTAAGTTGGGCCTAGAATAAACTGACAGGGTAAATGATGCACTTGGTATGGTCAACAGAGTAAATATCACATTACTTTGGATTCTTCTTGCATGTTTGTTCATGAAATGGGCATCATAAAAGCCCATCTATTCAAATCTATTCCTAGTATCAAGCTTTTTCTAAAAGCATTAATCAGTAGTAATGTATATTTATAAAGTTTGGAAATGAATGACTGAAAACAACAAAGAAAAAATGAGTGCCAAAGAAAAGAAAAAAGCAATTCTGCATGAGTAGTACTTCAGTTTCAGCAAAAGTCAAGAACAACAGAGGACTAAGTTAGGGTATAAACTCATCATGAGAGGTTTTCCTATAGACTAAATCAGTGAGGAATACTTGTTTTCCTTAATGAATATCATCATGATTCTTTGTAAGAGGTAGCAGAGTACAGAAAGATTAAGATATTAAAATGTTATGTCCATGTAACTAAATGGGAACACATTAACCATCATGGAGCTATGTTTGAACAGCAATGCTGTATTAGCCAGTGTCTTAAATATCCCTGTTTTGGTAAAAAGCGTTTTGGTGTAGAATAACCAGCTACTGGGTAATAATGACTCAATAGATGTCATGTACTTTGTCACTGCTTGAGAAAAGAAGAAATGGGCTTTGAAGTGGGCTCTCCCTGCCCCCCGACCTCAAAACTATTGTCTCAATTTAAGAAAATGCCATGAAACCCTCAGATGTTAGGAACCCTGACACCAATGTCCTGACCACTTCCTAACTCGGAAAATTGCATTCTGATTATCGATGGTCTCTTCTTGTGGCTCTATGTTAAAGAGATGAATGGCTCTGGTTAGAATCTAATTTCCTTTCAGAATTAATGCTGCAAAATTAATGGACCACCTGGTCACGTTTCAGAGGATAAATAAATGAACATCTATGATGCAGGTCAGGGTCAGTGATGACTCCTCTGTGACTCATATGCCATGAGTGAACACAGATGATCAGTTCTATGGCTGATACTTTAATTGTTGTATGGGGGCTCTGCAGGAGTAGTGAGAGAAGGTGCATCTCCTTTTTCTTCTATTCTAGTAGTTGGAATTTTCTGTAAATCTGAAATGCTGGGCTTGCTATGGGAAGGCAGTATACACAGCACCATGTGCTTCTTTGCACCCTTGAGTTGAGTATGTGTGAGTGTACCAGTGCATGTTTAGGTGTGGCATACACACACTCCAACGTAAGGTCCACTAGGGTAATTCCCAAAGCCAGCATGGTGCCAGCTCATGTGGGGCACTCAGTACATGTTGTAGAGAAGAAAAGTGGTAGAAGAAGAGAGACAGAAAGAAAGAGGGAGGGAAGGAAAATAAAGAAAATTGGGGAGCAAAGAATGGAGAAATTAAAATGAGAAGTGGAAAGTAAAGAGGGTAATTTTCTGACTGAAAAGGTCATGAGGACTTGACCTTGAAAATCAAAAAAAGGAAACAAAGTTTTCAAATCCTTTTCAGGACAAATATCCCCAACCCTGAGTCATCTAAAAGTGACTTATTTTCTAAATGATTGGTAGTTATCTTTCCATTACTATGAAAAAAAATACTTGAAAAACTCTACTTAAGGCCTTCATGATTAATTTTGGTTCCTGGCTTTAGAAGTGTCAGTCCCTGTTCCTTGGGTTCCACTGTTTCCGAGCATGTGGTGAAGTCATGGTGGAACGGTTCAGCTGAGGAGCTGCTCACTTCATTGTGGCCAGGAAACAAAGAATGGAAGGCACTGGGAGCAAAATATTTCCTTCAAGGGTGTGCCCTTAGTGGGCCACTCCTTTAACTCTGACCCTTCTTCCAACAGGGCCCCACTTCTCCAACTAGACACTACCTCCTAAAATTTCAGTCACCTCCAATAGCTACAAATTCATCAATGGCTTTATCACTCTTGAGGTTACGAGCTTCATGATCCACTCACCTCACAGCCCCGAACAGTGCTGAATTGGGGACTGATGCTTCACCATAGGAGCCATTGGGGAATATGCTAGATTCAAATTATTAGTGACCTTCTAAGGCGTGGAATGAGATTCCCTGAGATGTGAAATCCAGGAGTCTATATTTGTACAAGGTCCTCCAGTCAGCCTATTGGTTTTCACTGAAGTCCACAAGAATATTTAGCTAAATTCAAAAGGGCCACACAGAATGTTGTTCCACAGATTTGCACACTTAAGAGTTGTCAGAACAGCCTGAAAAACTCAGTCAGCAAAGTCTAGCCTGGTATATCTTCCTAACCGTAGTGTTTCTTGTTACAGTTAAGTACATGTTACAGGTTTGAGACTGCATTCAGATGGTTTGGTCTATGTCATATTCCCAAAGATAGCAGTGCCTGGTTCTTAGAGCTGATGTCTTCAGAGTCAGCCTGCCCATGTTTATCCTGACTTCATGTTTAAATCCTATAGCTGTTGTGATCTTGGACAGCTACTTAACACTGCACTTTAGTTTCCTCCCTTATGAAATGTGATACAGTTGAGATGCTTATACAACGGAATACTATGAGAATGAAACTATGTCTACTATATGTTTTTTGTTTGTTTGTTTTTGTCTTTTTGAAACAGGGTCTTGCTATGCAGTTCAGGCTGGCCTTGAGCTCACTTTTGTAGCTCAGGCTGGTCTCAAACTCACACTGATCCTCCTGTCTCAATCTCCTAAGTGCTGGGACTACAGGCATGCACCACCATGCCTGGCCTGTCTAGTATATGTTAATGACTTAATTTGTAGTAAATACTTATTAAGTTCTCCAAACTATGAGATATTCTATTTCTAATGTCCTGTGTTTTTTTGTATAATATTTATGTTTATAAAATTCTATTAGATATTTTATGGAAACTTTATTGCAAAACTTAGCAAATACGATGACTCTTTGGATGTATGAAAAGACAGAGAAATGAATCCAGGCCTTACCTGAAACAGCACACAGAGTTTTGGCCAGAACTAGCTGACTGGTAACTCTTGTCTCACTCCATCTTGAACTTTTTGTTGAGAAAGTCACCCAAGGAACTTTCTAAATTTGCATGCACCCAGGCAATTCTAGCGACAGTTCACTGGATCTTTCTAGAAGGAGACCCAACATGTGCTTTTTGAAGAGTTACATACTCTATGATCCAGGCGTTGGGACATGGCCTTCTCCAATGTGGCAATGAGCTTGACACCCTTAGTTATGCTGCCTCCTCCCTCTGAGAATGTGCAGGTGAAACCAGGGCCCAGCTGTGATGTCTACTGTGAGACTCACAGGTCTTAAAAGCAATATAGCATGCTCCAACCTCTCAGAGTACACTGCAGGCCTGCTTGGGCACAAGCTCTCCTGTTTCCTTGGTCTGGAAGGATGGGCTTCTGTGGACAGGATCTGAACAGAGAAGTCTGTCAACTCTGTGCCATTCATGCATCCCTATGGACTCAAACAGACTTACATCCAGGGATGTGGGAAAATCATTCCTTCAACTTTATTCTTGCCTCCTACTGGTGCCATTTGGCTGGCTGGCTTGAACTTATTGCATTAACTTGGAGTTGAATAACCTACAACCACTGGTTGTGGGCAACAAAGAATCAATGTAATTCAAATTATATATCTTTGAATGTGTAATCAGAAGGTTATTGTCATTTATTTTGAATCTACTCTTTATATCCAGAATGTCACATGGATAGGAGAAAGGAATTTAATCATTAATAAACTTACTCTGAATGCATGAAGCTGAGCCTTATGGGACAAGAAGTAATAGACTTCTAGAATTGACTTCCTTATAGAACACAATGTTTATTAAAAGAAAAATCACAAAAATGTGTTAATTGAAGTTAGCATATATAATATCAAAACTCAACAATAATTGCAACAACTGTTTATTACATGGATCAAAGATTGGCAAACTTTCTCTGTAAGGGCCAGATAGGAAATAATTTATATTAAAGACATCTGTTCTTTGTCACCTCCATCGGACTCTGCTATTATCACATAAAAGAAGGGAGCTATAGATAATACATGAGTAAGAGTGGCTGGTTCCAATAAAAACTTTATTTCCAACAACAGACAACTGGCTGAACTTAACCCATAGGCTATAATTTGTCAAAGTCTGACTTTTTATTGGGGGCATATCTTATCATTGATATTGTTTAGAATTATTGGTTTTTAGCAGTTCTGTTGGTTTAAAACTCTCTATAGAAAATGTACCTCCTCCTGTTTCCAAAGTATGTGCGTACCTCACCACCAGGCCTTAGTGTACTGTGGCCTATGTCTAAGTTTGGTGCAGCCTCTCGAGCAGCGCTTATTGCCCAGCTCATCTAGGTGGCTCCAGAACTTGCCAGCAAACCTTGTCCGTTGAATTCTATTAATACAACCAAGACAGATGAACTCAAGTGTTGTAAATTTAAACCAAATTGTCCATTTTTCTACTGTCTTATAATTTAGTCATTGTACTCCTGGCAGGCTTTTTTTTTTTTTTCAAAAATAGGATATTACATAGACAGTATGTAAACATTTATAATTATCTTGCCATCATCAAACAGCTATCTCCTGACATTCCACAAAGACATTATTATTTATATAAACAAATACTATTTATTTATATACTCAAGAGTAGACTTCTTCCAACAAAAAGATTTAAAATGTCCGTTCTTTCTTCTGCACTGTTTTCATCTCTTCTGCTAGACACAGTTTCCTGTTGGCTTCTGTCTTATTTCTCTTACAGACTTAAAGCCATTGACCCTCCTCCCACTACAGGCACATTCTGTCCCTCCAGCAACACACACTTCTCTGTATCACCTTTGTACCACCCATCCCATAGACCAGTTACACCAGGCCAGAGCTGCTCGTTCTTTCTATTTTGTCATCTTGGCCAGCTGTCAAGAAGCCTCTGGCCATGTCATATCATGACAGGTGCTCCCAAGTCACCCTGGCCTCACCCCTACTCCCCCATGCTGGCAGGTGCTGCTGCTCCTAAAGCACACCTGTTGGCTTTTCTCATCAGCTTGTTATGATGCCCTGATGACATCTGTCCTTTGCCTTTAATCTCCCATTTCCTTGAATCTATTTATTTATTTTCTTTGGGTCTCTTTCCTCTCATGAAAAGTCTCTTTCTGCAGTGAGTGTATGTACATGTGTACTCACATGAGCTTTTATGAGACACACCAGATAAATTAGCAGCCATGCTCCACAGCCAACACAATTAGATGGCATGCAAACATTCCCTCTATAGCTAGATGCCCATAAGTAATGTTCTGGGTAGTGTCAGTTTGAAGACTTTGGTCTCTATTTCATGAAGTAAGTTAAAATGGAGAGTCAGTCCTGTAGGAAGTCTGCATATGACATACAATGTCATTTTTAGCATCATCATATCTGGTTGTGTGGTTTGTTTGTACAACAGCACCTATCTGAAGGATCTGTGCACAGCACCCAGGTGCTAGCTTCTGTAGTTCATCTGCCTACTGGAACCTCTTGTGGATGTTGTCCCATCAGATAGCTTTCTGTTCAGTTAATTTTCCAGGAGGGGTGGCCTTGGTGACTGCTGCTTCTTGGGACTTCCCCATAGGTCTCAGGACCAAGCTCTCTCCCAGGTGGCTCCTTTCTGCTCTTTCTGGGCTGTTTATTTTAAAGGAGGCCCCTTATCGCTGAGACACACATCCTATGAGAGTCCTGGCATGGAGGACATCCTCTCCCTCTTCCTAAAGTGGTGAGGTGCTGTCTTCCTTTTCTAGTCAGGCAGATCAAAGACACCAATGGTGCCAGCCCTTTGCTGCAGAATGGTGTCTCTCCCTGGGCCAAGGTTGGGTGGCAGAGTGAACTGTGGAAAGGAGAAGTGTCTGAGAAGCAGGGAGTACAGTGGATAAGGCACCCACAGGATGCCTCAGGACTCCTGGCTGGCTTGTGGGCATCCTCCTGGAGGGCTAGCCTTATGTTGAGTATTAACCAATGGCAAGCAAATTGTCCAGGTATATGCAGTTAGAAGACAGCATTCCAAGCAGAAAGAACTTGAGATATTAATTAAAATTCATATCACTGGGCTAAGGAAGAGCCCTAAAAATGGTTTCACCATGACATTTTTGGATGCCTCAGATTCAGTTTCCCAGTGTTTTTGTTTTCACAGAGCTCCTGAAAGTTGTTAGAGCAGGAGTCTCTGGGCCTTGGAGAAGGACAAAGAAACCTCCTATAGCTGACTGTGACCAAGGGTTTGGAGTTAATCAGCTCCCAGAGAGCCCTTAAGCCTTGACTGACCCCTGGCCTGGACTGTCCCACAGCTCAGCTCACCTATAGCAAGATGCCATGGACACTTGCACAAGGACCAAACCATTCTCCCAAAAGGAGCCATGTCAGAGCTCACAGGGCAGCTTCTCTGTGCTGAGCACCTTAGACCTAGTTAGTACAGACAGCAGATGCCACCCTTCTGTGTTCTCCTGCACCTACGCAAACCAAAGAAATATTTTCCTTAGTTCTGTCCACAGTGTACTGTGGGCTCAGACAAAGAATCAGCACCTGAACAGCAGGTAGGGACAAAATACTCCAATAGAGAGTAACTGTGTCACAATAAGATCTCACCCTTTGTCCTCTGTTAACTCTCTCAGATGGACCTTTTTGTGCAGTGTGAAAATTGTACATCTAGATTTGGTGGCCCCAAAAATGACATTATCATATCAAATCTGACCTGGCCCTCCACTGAAGCTGAGTGGTTCCCTGTAGATGGGCAGGCATGGTCTAGCACATGTGAAGAGCATCATAGTGAGCAGCTAAGGGGATGGACCCTTTGTTATAGCTGTCTAATCTAGCAAACTAAAGTAGTAATGTATGAGGAAACCCAGAATCATAGTTCTGAGGCCAAATGTCCATTCTGCTGTCACCAGATATGCAACCTCAGCAAAGACCGTCGTTCTAGTCCTTATGTTTCTGTTTTACAAGCTGAGATCATTCTTGGACCTGCCACTTAGGACCTCTGTGCATGGCCTGTGGCACTGTGCATGAGACATATTTAGCACTCTGCTGTGCATGAAGCAACAGCAAGCTCTACACAGGTCTTGGACACTCTTCCATAGTATTTGCTGGTATTTGAAATAATGAAAGCAATACTTGCTCAGTGCAAAATAGGTCATGAAAAATACTGAACTGAGTACACAGAAAAAAGACAAATGTATCTTCTCCCCATTTCTTCTTTTTAAACTTCTCTGTGGAGTGTATGTGTATGCATGTGTGGGATTAGAGGTTGAAGCAATGAACTTTGCTACCTCCAGAACATGTGTTTTTTTTTTTTGTTTTTTTTTTTTTTGAGACAGTGTCTTGCTGTCATTAAGTTTCCCAGGCTAGGTTTCAACTTGTGATCTTCCTGCCTCAAGTACACAGAGTTCTGGAATTATAGGTATGCACCACCCCTCCAGCTGTGTTTCACTTAACTGTGTTTCTAAAACAAAACTGGACAGTGGTCTACCTTACCTGTTTCCAGCTGGTTATTTTCAAGCTTTACTCATTACTTACTCTTACCAACAATATTAGCAGGAGCATCATTAAGCTGCCCTCTCTGTATCATAAATTCCAAAAAAGGGCATTACTGATCATAAAGCAAGAGGGAATATTTACTGTGAGAAAATCATCTGCACCTGCCTAGGAGTCCATGGTCAAGTCTTGATTACAAACAGCCAGGATTGAGAGGAGCACCAGAACGAAGTTGGTAATATACAAAGAAGCTCAGAATCCTAGCTCCAATGACTCCCTTTACTGGTTGGACCACTCAGAGCAAGTTCCTTGCCCATGCCGAGCCCTGGTTTCCCAATGTGCGAAGCAGCTATAAGTGCCTGCTCAATTACGTATAGTCACAGTGAAAAATGCAGTCCTGGTTATAAAAAATGTGCTACCTGTGGAGCAACAAGAAGACATGAAAGCGGTGGTTAATGTTTGGTTTTTAAATCTTGCCTTCATTTTATGGTGTCTGAGTTTCTTACCATTCACAACATTTAAAATCCAATGCTACACCCATGCTATCTAACTAGGGACAAGTTGGAAAGCTGCCCAGATCTTAGCGGAGCACAGCACATTTACAAGGGCAATTGGTGTTGCAGCAGGACTTTGGGAGAAGTCCCTCCGCTTGGTCTTACCCATACTGACATCTCACCTCTCATCCATCTGCTCTCTTTTCAAACAATTTGTTCTTCTCTACTCCCTCCAACCTTAAGCTATGGTTCCAAGATCTAAATTTAACTACAGCGATGCCTGGACCCAGGCATAATTTGAATTTCTTTACTTCTCACCCACTTAACTCATTAATAGAAAGAAATGCTAAGAAAATCCTTAAAGATGGTTGGAGAAGGTTACAAAGATCTTTGGCTTGGCCCGATAAGTGAGAAAAATGAGATGCATATGGCAACATTGGAGCCTTCATGAATGTGACTTGGGGTTTACTTTGCCTATTCCCTGTCTTTGCAGAAAACAATAGGGAAAACTCTCCAGGATATCCTCTGAGTGAACAGAAGTAGGACACAGCACTCATTGACTCTCTTCTTCCTAGACTTCTCTTGTAGGATTCCTGATCCTTCACTGACAGTTCAATATTCCCCAGAAATATAATAAGCAGAAGCTCAGAATTTTACAGATAATCCAGTGGGTCTCAGGCATTACTCCAACCCAAGGAACCCATATCTCCATATCATCTGTGTCCCATCAGCAAAATTCTCCCTAATGAGGAATCAAGAAAGGGAACCCTGACAAGTTCCACGAGAGAAGATGGCTCAACGAAATTTGCTCAAGTCAAACTGCAGGCTTGCTGTTAGTGAAAGCCCTTGCTGTTCCAGTTCCTGTCTTCCTGGGCTGCTAGGGCAAGTAGAGCTGTTTCTGATGCCTTCTTCCCCAAAGACATCTCCTGAAGCAATAATCCTGATTGGTTCCAAAACAGAGGGACAGGGTTCACCCTGGCTGTAGGGAGCACAGCCATGGAATAGACAGGGAAGTGAGACAACCTGAAGCAATAGAAAATGTTTTTAGAGGGGCTTACTCTACCTATCCTGTCCTTCTCTACCTTCCTACCAGGCTTTAGAAATGCAGAAGGGCGGTGCCACATTGCCCATGGACACAGGTTGTACCTGTCATTAACATTGCTTTCCCAGTGCTGCATCCTCCATTCTCTGTTTTTGGTTGATTCATTTGGATTCAGTTTTGATGTCTTGTTTTTCATGAATTCACAATTTTATACCCTGTGATTATATGTACAAAGCACTTCACATTCCATTCTCATCTTCCCAATGTTTTTCTCACATGTTAGAATAGGGCAAATTTGGATTTTTTTTTTTTGTTTGAAGCATACTAGATGTAATCTTCAGTAGGATTTTGAAAGAATATTTAAATAATTTACATTGTAAAATATTGCAGATACACAAAAGTATATGTGAGCACATGGCTTATATTCAAAACACACAAAGTATAAAATAATCACACAGCTCCAGAAGCAAATCCCAAGAATGCAATGAAACTTTTTCTCCTCTAGCAGGTGAACAGCCTGAAGTTTAGAGTCTATCAGTGCCTGATTTGCCTTATAGATTTCCTTGTGGGTGTATCTCCCAAGCAATATGTATTTTAACTCTCTTAATGCTTTATAAATTGTTCTCTGGTGAATGAATAATTCTCTGAGTGCATTTTTGTCTCACATTGTGTTTGTGAGGTGTGAGGATTATCTTTGTTCATCCGTCCTTCATCTGTGTCCCACCCCCTCTCTGGGGTCCTTGCTTCTCCTGAGCATGCTCTCCAGAGTGACAGTCTGCTTGGAACAGGTTCACTCCTTGCTGCTCTTCCGAATGCTTCTTTACTTTTCTGAAAGACCTTCCCACTGGGTGTACAGTTCTAGGTAGGCTGTTATTTTTTCTTGGCCTTTGGCAGATAGGATTACACTGCATCTTAGCTCCCACTGCTGCAGAGGAAAACTCAGCTGCCTTCTAACTGTGAATCTCTTCAGACCATTTGCTTTTTCTTCCTGGCTCCTTTTCAGACAGTCTCCTTTATCTTTGATATTTAGTCATCCAAGTACAATGGTCCTAATGTAAACTTAAATGATACCTCTTAGGATTCTTCCTAGTTCCTAACCTCGCAGATTCATGGCTTTCATCAATTAGAAGCAGTTCTCCCCATCACATTTACCATTGGCACCTCCTCTCCCCTTTTTGTTATCTCTGTGTCTTAAGTCTGACTGAATGTGCTTCATACCTCTCCACTTTTAGGATTCATCCAACCCTCTTCTCATTTTTTGCCCTCCTTCCTGCTCTGTAGATATTGAGCACTCTTTTATAAGAGCAATCCGACATTTGTGAACAAAGGAAGTGGGTAGGGGATTGGAAGAATCAGAAGGGCGGGGAAGTGAAGGGAAAAGGATCCGGATGTGATGTGTATGTGTGCTAAGGCCCTACAATGAGTGTGTCCATCATGTACCACATATGCTAATGGAAACATTTTAGATAAAAGATCTCATACACGGAGTTACTTGAGTCTCAACATCTCTCTCCACAGCTGCAGTGAACCAGCTTTTAGTCTCTTCACTAAGGGTCAAAATTTTATTATAGATTTATTTTGGAGGTTATATTTGCTGCCTTTAAAGTCTGAACCGTCA
>PVKN010039090.1:0-10943 GCA_004027915.1 Capromys pilorides | reverse complement strand
GGTGTGCTTTTACTTCTTTGCTGGAGTCCTTACTGTCCTTTCCTGGGATTTTAAGCTAAGTGATTTAAAATGATAACAGGTGTTATGTTTATTTGAGTTCTTTAAGGCTTTAGAGAGTTCAGCCATATGAATTCTGATTCCATAAAATAGAAATGACTTAAGTGTGTGTGTGTGTGTGTGTGTGTGCCTTTACTGAGGCCCATGGGATCAGTAAATAATTGTTTCATACTTATTTTAGTTAACATATCAAAGATAGTTTGCCACCAGAGTTTTAAAACTTTTATTTGTAAATATAATGCTTCTGTTTTGTTTTTTTTTTTTTTTTAAATTCAAGGAGCTCATCTGTTTAAACTTGCATTGCACATAGTCTACGTTTGTAGTCTGTGCTTGTCTGCCTAATCATTTCTTGTCGCCTGAATCTTTTTTTACGGGACCAGGGTTCAAACTCTTGACCTTGCTCTTGCCAGGCAGGCAGTTGTGCCACGGAGCTATCTCCCTGGCCCCTGTGGCCTGAATCTTTAACCAGTCTTTTGTTGGGTCCACCAAGATTTACTTTCAGTTCCTCCCTAAAGTTATGACTGGGGATGATAGTGTTGGCACTGAGATCATAGCCTCTCTAGTCTTTTTTGCCATCTGTAAACACTTGATTCTGCCTGTATTGGATGGGCCTTCTGAGGCTACATGATGCAGAGTATTTGTGAAAGGACACTGGTAAGCCGGAAGTCATTTTTCTCTGCAAGAGCAGAGGGCTGGACTGTTGGGGAAGAGGTAAGGGGATAGATGTGTTGTCATTATTTTTAGGGTTGCAAATGTCCTGTGGATGTTCATTTACCTGTGGTTTTGTGAGGTTAAAAAAAAAAAGGTGAAGCTAATGACAGGAAAGATGCAGTTTAAATTTGTACAGTCCCAAAACAAGGTAGTATAATTATGGTCCATAGTAAATCTTAAAGTATTTTACTCTGATAAATTGAAATAGAACCTGTGTTTTGTATTAAACACCAGGGCATTTAAGTTTCAGTACCTTGTTACTATTTCTTTTTTTTTTTTTTTCCAACTGAGTTAAGTCTTTTTATTCTTTTGGTAATCTCTTCCAGGGTTAACTACTTCCATTGTAGGTGATGAAATATGTAAGGCTCCACTTCAAATGCTGGCACTGCTATGAACATAGTCTGTTTCCCTTCTCTGTAACTCAGAATTAAAACTTTGATTCTTGTCTTATATTCCAGTCTCAGAAGTAGTTCCACTGCAATATTTATTTGAAGACAGTCATGCTTTTTAGCAGTACTCTCTGACCAGGTTCTGTCTTCTCCATGAATCATATAATGGACTTAGTTTAAATATGTATTAAACAAAGAGTCATTCTCTCAAATGAATTTAAATGCACTTTATTTTTAGACAACCTAAATGACATGTTTTTTTTCCCCCTAAATAACAATACCTCCACTCCAACTAAATCACGGTCAAAATAAACGAAGTGTTCAAGATGACATCAGTCCCATTTGTCTAAAATCCTGTTGTTGTGTAAATGACAAGCAGCAGCCAGTTACGACAAGTGATAGATCCAAGATTACCATCGAATCCATTAATCCGTTTTTCTGTTTCTAAACCTTCCTTAAAGAAAGTCCTAAATGGGGTCACACCTTCCTCAAGGCAGTCCAAGAGAGTAACCACGCCGTCTGGATTCGTGTTTGCACCAATAAAGAGCTGATAGTTTTTGAAATTAGCAAGGATGCGCTTGATTTGCTCTGCAGCCCCGTCATAAACGGTTTTGCTCTTTCTGGTCTTTGCTCTTCCAGTTTGCCTTTGATTGATTTCATATAACCTTTGATGTACTTCTTGTAGCCCTCTTTTGTGAAGCTGATTTCTTGCAAGTGACGGTTCATTACAGTATCTACAGCAGTGACTACTGTGCTGTTGGTGCCTTCGCCCTCTCTGCCGAGCCACGGCCACCAATGAGTGAGTCGTCAGTGTTGCCCTCTGTTCCGCTGACCATCTTGCCCTCCACCTCCAGGCACAGCCCGTCTGCGATTTCCCGGATCTTGTAAATGTCCGAGAGCATCTCTTCATGGCTGATGAGGCCCCGGTAGATAATCCTGATGGTGATGGTGATGGTAATGGTGGCTGAGGGAGTCGGCAGGCACGCAAGCTTAGCAGGAGCCTGTAGCTTAGAGTGAGCATGGTGCAGCCGGAGCTGGAAAAGACTATTTCATTTTTCATGTAACATGGTTCCTTTTATTATTTTTACTGTTTTATATTTCAGTGCCTAGTCTTCATTAGAGGCACACCTTATTTAGGTTGGTACTATATTTGTACAGTAAAATTTAATTTGAATATTTAACGTGTTGATCCCGTTGACTTATCTGTTTTCTTGGTCTGAGACATTTTGATATTAGACTGCATGATTGCTTAATTTTCTCCTAACACTGCTGTCTTTGAGAAAGACAGTGAACTTGCTATATAGTTAGTAAGCTAATCTTAACCTGCATGGGCATGAGTTAATTGAGTAATCTTCAGAAATTGTCTGGTAGCTTTGAACATGAAGCTAATTTTGGTTTTGCTTGCTGTATCATCTCAGCATTTGTGAAAGAAGGAGGAAAATGTATAAGGCAGAGTGTTTTTATAAAGCTTTTGCTTTTTAAAGTGTGCTTTAAGAAAATTTAGATAACATTTGTTCTTTTTAGTGATACCATTGTCAGTTTTTAAAATAAAAGAAATTTTGAGCGTAGGCGTGAGTTTTGGAAATGGGGGATTTTAGGTTTAAAATATTTCCTTAGTTTTTCATCAAGCTCTGTTTTTCAAAAAGGTAAATATTACATTGCTAATGATTGTCAAGTGTGTAGCTAAGAATTCTGGACTGTTTACAAACACTAAAACCTAAGTATTAGTAAGAGCAGAACATTTGATCTGGACACAGCTTGTTCTTAACCCTTCTGAAAAGACCTGTAACAGAGTTCTATCAAAGTAGATGTTATCTTTAAAGTTTATGCCTCCGGTTGCCATTAAACTGGTTTTAAGCTACTCGAGGTTTTAGGGGTGCTTTGTACTCTTTGCTACTGCCAACTGAATACATAGTAAGTGTTGATTTGGTACAAAGAAAATTGATTATTTGTGTTTGAGAAGGATTCATTTGTGGGGTGCCTCCCAAATAACAAGTGATTAACCACTATTTTCATTTCTAATTAATCAAATTGGATTTCTACTGGTGGATTTTGATTATATGCAGTTCTAACAGCTTCCAGGTACTCTACTCTTTCCCACATGCTTACCATATGCTGAGTAAAACCAATGTAGAAGAAATTAGTGTAAAAGTAAGAACAGTTAGTTCCTTTGTAGAGTTCATCTTGAGTGACAGAAGACAGCTCGAAATCATTTTAGCTATGAGGCACCTTTTGAAAACTGATATAGAAGAATAACCCGTTTATGTGTGCCAAGGTCTGTTTTTATAAATGTAAATTTGAAAGTTCATTAAAATTTTGGCTTGTGATTTGGAATGCATAATAACTGGAAATGAGTCAAAGCCAGAAATCTGTGTCCTTATACCAACATGTTTCATTAAAGACTGGCTTTGTGTAGCTTCCTTTCCTTTCCTTTCCTTTCCTTTCCTTTCCTTTCCTTTCCTTTCCTTTCCTTTCCTTTCCTTTCCTTTCCTTTCCTTTCGTTTCCTTTCGTTTCCTTTCGTTTCCTTTCGTTTCCTTTCGTTTCCTTTCGTTTCCTTTCCATCTTTAAAAGGTTAAAACAGAAAATAAAAAGGCGCTTAGTTAAAGGTGGTGTGGTGGTTCTGGAGACTGGCTGGAGAAGCTGCAGAGCGCAGGGAGGGCTGGCAGCCCTTCAGTGCTCACCAGCCATTACTTCTGTACACGTGTCGCTGGTAACTTGCATACTGACTGCTGTCCCACGTTTTGCAGAGTTAAGATAAAAATGCACATTCTCTTACTATCTTCGAGGAGGCCAAAGTGGACCATGAAGGCTGTTTTAATTATGAGTGGATTTTTTTGGAACTGGGAATTGAGCTTGGGACCTCATATTTGTAGGCAGAGGCCATATTGCTGACTGTATCCCCAGATTACAAAGGACATTTAAAATCCTGTCTGATCAGCTGAAAGATGACCTAGCATTAGTTGTTGTCTAATGCTAGGAGCTGCTATGAGCAGTGAATGCTTGGAGATGATCCTAATGTGACATGCCTGGCCTATCGCTAGCCTGTAACAAAGGGTAAAAGGAAACATCCACCAGCTGTTGGTGCAGTCACGCTCAGTTCTCATCTGTAAAAGGAGATATTACTACTGTGCTTTCAATACCTTGATGTGCAACGTGGGAAGTAATGCTACAGCTGAGTTTAAGAAGGAAGACGAGGCTAATCGCCATAGAAAAGTCTGTACTTTAGGCTGTAGAAGCTGTTACTTCTCGACCTTCTGGCTAAGATCAAGTGTGAACTTTCCAAGCCAATCATGGTAAATTCTCACCCTTTGTCAATTTTTACTTTGCTGTTACATATATGCACATCATACAGATTCCATTTTTATTTTGTTATTTATTATGCCTTTGCTTTTAAAGCTTCTTGATCCATGACGTCTCAGGCGCGCACACACACACACACACACACACACACACACACACAAAATGGAAAAAATGGAAAATTTCAGTATTCTAATTTTGTTAGGTGAAAAAAGAAATAATATGGAAGATAAGAGGAACACCAGAATCGAGTTACACTCCTTCAGGTTTTTTTGTTTTTGTTTTTTTTTCCTTTCTTTCCTTCCTTTCTCATACTAGGAATTGAACTCAGGACCTGGTGCCACTTTCTCAGCTTGTGATTATGTCTTTAGCACGTTCTCTGTGGCTTAGTATGCCTTTTATATAGGTGATGTTCTGTGATGAACCAAGACCTTTTAGAAAGTAAGTTTAAAATCACTGTCAGCTTGGTTTATTTCCTCTGTTAGCCTTTGATCTGTTTGAGTTTGACATGCATGCTTTCTACCATCTTCTGTAGATTCTCGTTCTGACAGGGTCTTCGATCACCTTGTTCTGGCCCCCAGCCTGAGTTCAGATTTTCAGGTACCGTGTTTGACACTCTTAATACTGTGTTTTTTCACCACTGGTGGAGTTTTCTCTGCTGTTATGTTTGGGACCCTCTTTCCCTGCACATGAAGTTAGTGATTGTTCCCAGCTCCACACTTCTTCACTCAAACCATTTTCCCCGTGTGGCTAGTTACTATTCTGAAAGCATGGGTCTCATTAAGTTTTTCCTTTTCATTTAAAAATATATTTTAAAATCAATATGTAAAAGTAAAATGTGTTTCTGGTATATAACATGATTGTTTTGAATTTGTACACAAATGGGTATATTGTAGAATCACGTCACGTACTGTTTTTGTTTTCATGGTGAACATTGTTGAAATCTACCCCCTTAGCGATTTTAAAAATACAGTACATTGTCCTTAACTGTATTAGCATGTTGAGCAGTGTGAACTTACTTCTGGTGTCTGACTGAGGTCTTACATTCTCTAAGTGGCACTTCTCCAGCTCTCTTTTCCAGCTCTGGCATCACTATTCTGCTCACTCTGTCCCAGTGAGCCCGCCTCCGAAGAGCCCACATGTAAGAGATGTAAGAGATTTGTCTCTCGGTGTGGTGTGGTTTCTTTCATTGACTTGTCTGTGGTTACCTGAAGCGTTTCTCTTTGTAAAGGTCAGCTGGCGTTCTGCCGTGTATGTATACCACATTTGTTTCATCCGTCCGTCAGTGAACACTTAGGTCTGTTCTGCATTTGGCTATTGAGAATAATGCTGTAGTGAACACGGAGGACAGATGTCTTTGACCTACCGTGTACCTTTCCTTTGCATAAACATCCCACAGTGGAGTTACTGGATAAATAATTTTTTAGGAGCCTCTATACTGATTTCTGTATTGGCTACACTAACTTACGTTCCTTCTAAATGTAAGGGTCCCCCTTTCTCAATTATCCTACTAACGCTGCTTCTTTATGCCAGGAACTCTTTGGAGAGAGGTGGTGTCGTGGTTTTAATGTGTGTTTCCCTAATGAATAATGACATGGCATATTTTTTTTTTCATAAATATGTTGGCCATTTGTATGTCTTCTTTTGAGAAATGTTGATTCAAGTTTGTTTCTTATTTTTACATAGATTTGTTTTCTTGCTGATTAAAATGAGTTCCTCATGTATATGTGAGGTTTGCTAATGTTGTCTATTATGTGGATTTTGCTGTTATTTCTTTAGTTGTAATAGAGAGGCTCTTTTTGTTTGTTTGTTTGTTTGTTTCTATGAGCAGAATATATTTATTGGGAGAAAGGTCCTGTCCCAGAGAGGCACAGGAGGGGGCGCAGCAGTGGGTTGTCCCCAAGAAGCTCTTTAGTTTGATGCAATCCCATTTAAGTGCTTGTGCTTTTGATATTCAGAGAAGCACTGCTTAGGCTGGTGCCCTGTACCTTCTTTTGTCTTCTAGTGCCTACATGGACCCTTCTTCCACCTTCCTTGAACCTCCCATCAAGCCATGTGATCTGTGTACTCTGGAAGTTTATAAATCTTATTTTTAAAAAATTTTCATTGATACATATTTTCTTATATTTGTGAGGTTTCGTGTGTTAATTAGGTACATGGCTATAAATGTTTAGGTTTCAAATCATGGAGATTGGCGTTTCCATCTCCCCAAATGTTTGTTTTTACATATTTTATACAATGTGATTTTGTATATGCTTTTCCCTTTACAGTAATGAGCACCCTTCATTTTCTTTTCAGGAAATCCTTACTTTGCCTTAACATCAGTCTCCTTTCTATGGGGCTTAGCCAAATCTCTTAGCTCATAGTGAAGGCACATTTGCCTGTGGTGAGTGCTGTTATGGCTAAAAGTAAATTTGCCTTTAGGGTTAGGTGCTTAACTTTGGAAAGGGAAGTCTTCTACTTTTATTTAGCTATTTATTTATTCCCCAGGATGTAGTACACCTGGTTTGTAGTAGGTTTTTCATTACTATTATATGATATTTATTTTGTTTCATTGGGAATGTTAAATGAAGTGCTTAATATGATGTTTTCGAATGAAAATTGTGATTTAGATAAAAAGGAATGTCATGGTTCTTTGATAGTTAATCTAGTGAATAGTTATCATGATCCATAATTATTGAATTATTGAAAAGAGCCATTTATATTTGGTTAAGAAAGTGATACTGTGTGTTTTACAATGAGAAATTCACTGCAAGCCAAGTAAACACTGACTTGTAGCTGAATTGTAAATTGTCATTGCTAATTATTGGGAGGCCTAGAGCAAATCATTTCTGGGCCTTCATCATAAGGAGAACATGATTTAAAAATAATGTCACAGAATTAAGAAATTGACTTCAGTTTCTCTCTGTGACCTGTGGTAAATTTTTCTGAATCCATTTTGTGTAACATAGAGTTTGCACTTTGTATATACAACCTCTTGGAAGATGTAAATCAACAGTTTATGCCAGACTGTAGAAGACAAGTTGCAAAAAAATACTGGTGGAAACAGGAATGGGTAAAACAATGAACTCTACATATTTCAATGTGTAGCTTTTCCTTTACCATTAATTTGAGTAAGCACAAAATTATTCTAGAATCCCAGGGACCAGGCTATGTTCGTAGATAAATTAGATTCCCAAAATATTTCTACAACTTTATATCTTATCCAACTTTTCCTCCTTTTGATGTTCAGGGGCTTCAGCAGCAGTTTCAGGCAGTGGAATCCTGCAGAAGTAATGCTTTCTGATTTCCGAAGTTGGATGATAAAATGTGATATGACTTTTTTTGTTAGGATGCAGTGTTCAGTTGTGATACCTGCAGCCTCTGTGCAGGTAGTCAGTTGGTCATGGTCCTCTGAGGAGAGGCTATGTGGAAAGACCCTGAGAAGAATGACAGGCTTTGTACAAAAATTTGTTACTTTTTGTAATACTACAGTTTTAACCCAGCCCCTTCACATTGAGCTACGTCTTTATCCCTTTTTGTTTTGAGCCAAGGTCTTGCTAAGAAACCAGGTTGCCTGGGCTAGACCTGAACATGTGATCCTGATGCCTCAATCTGTTTGGGTGCTTGGACATTGTAGTGTCCTGGCTGGAGGAACAACATTTTAAGAAGCAGAGGAAGGAGAAGGGGAGTTGAAATAAGAGGTTGTATTAAGTACATGTACCAACTTCCCATGATGAACGTATTCATGTGCTGCAAACATTCTTAAAAAGAAAGATGTTAGTCTATACCTGCTTGAGGCCCCTCCTGTCCCAGCCACCATCTGACTGGAGCCAAAGTGATTCTGAGCCAGAACTACCCAGTCACAGCTCTCTCAATTGGGAGATACAGTAAGGTGGCTGTTGCTGTTTTTACTGAGATTGGGAGTGACTTATTTTATAGTAGTAGATAAATGGAACATGTTGCTTTGGAGCACCATTTTCTGTGTCAGCTGGTACTGAAGGAAGACGGGTCTGGGATGAGAAGCATCTGTGTGTAGACTTACAGTTGTTACTGCCTTGACACTGTACCTCAGCTGGGGGTAGATGAACAGACCTTATAAGAGACAGTTCGGTGACAAATTCATTTTCCTCTTCACAGATCTCTGTCTAGAAGTTGTTACTGAGGGTGGTTAGCCAGGAGAAGTCTCTTAAACTGAGTACTATCTTCCCAGAAAAACATGTATTTTGGGGAATTAAGACCATGGGCAAACTCTACAAATAATGTTGGGAATAGCTCTATGAGACTAGTATAAACAAAGCAAAAATAGCCTGTTTCGATCAGGCAAGAACTTCTGTTGAGTAATTTATCATTCATTGCCTTTTTAGAAAAATACTTCCTCAAAGCAGTTTTGAGTTTGTTGCAAAAATTTGAAAGAAAGACACAGAAATATGCTCCCTCATGCTTAACCTCTTTGTTACCAATAATGTACTTCTTTTTTAAAAGGAAAATACTAAAACCTGATCCTGTTGTGGGTTGAACTGTGTTCTCAAAATACATATTAGAGTTCTAATTACAGATACCTGTGAATGTTCCTTACCTTGGAAGGTCTTTTCTAGGTACAGTCAGGTTAGTGAGGTTTCCAGGGGTCACTGTGGGCTGAGCCTGGCAATTCACGTCTTTCTTTGGTGCCAGGATCCAGAGACACACAAGGATAGGCTGTAAGTGGCAGATCGAGGCAGTGCCTGGAATTAAGCTGTCGTGCTGTGGAACACAGAAGTTTGCCAGCAGCCCGTTCCTATTGTTTTCATACCTTAGTTTGTGATATTTTGTTGTGGCCATCTTAGGAGGTAGTCCATGCCTGAAGTTAAGAGAAAGTGAAAGAGTTTTGCTCTTCAAAATTTTGTAAATGAAAATGTAAGCCGCAGCCTGTGGAGAGAACTTTGTTAAATGTGTGTCGGACCAAAGAGTTGAGTATAGAAATATATAAACAACCTATGAATCATTAGATGATTCATTTTAAAAGTAGACAAGAGCTTCACATAGAAAGTTGATCAAAAGAGATTCACAGTATCATAGGCATAATAGGCATAATGATCACTATTATTAGCAAAATGCAAGTTAAAAATGAGAAACCTGATGTGGCGGTACACACTTGTGTTTGGAAGGCTGAGATAGGAGGATCACTACAAATTTGAGACCAGCCTGGAGTACATGAGCAAGTTCAAGGCCAGCATGCACTTTATAGTGAGACTGACCTAAAACTAAAACAATGTGGACCTGTAGGAATGTTTATGGTGGATAGGTGTCTGTTATCTTCATGTTGTGAATTGCATAAAAACATATCAGATTACATCCCATTACATGTATGTTTATGCCAGGTATGTCTCAATAGAACCAGAATAAAAAAATTAAAAAGATTTATAGAGAAAATGTAAGGTTGAGTTGGGGGTGGGTTGGGTTGGGGCTTAAACTTCAGATCCTTTTCTACTGTTAGCTGACCATTGGAAGATATTGTTGGATATGTCATATATTTAATAATGCCAAGGAGCCATTTTAAGTTCAGATCTAATAGCTAATGTAAGTCCTGAAAATGAAGGATTCTAATCGGAAGAATGCTGTAAGTCAGGGAATAAGGGACCTACAGAATTTAGGCCATCGACTTTTGGGAAGTGCAGCTCAGGAGAGAGGCTAGAGGGATCAATGGGGTGTCTGCTTCAGTTCCTGTGCGAAGCCAGGCGTGAGACAAAACGCGTGGGCCGTGTGGGTTCCCTGGGCAGGAATCAAAGGGCAGTGCTGAGCGTGAGCCTGCCAGCATACCTGTGCCAGCCCTTCTGCTGACTGTGACAGTGCTCTGCTTTCCATCTTGGCTACTTTTTTGGTCCACAGTGATGGAGAATCAGTGAGGGATGATTTCGACAAATGCAGCTCCATCTCAACCAAATTGACACAGTAGAAATTGCACTTCACTAATGAAAGAGGTTGGTAAACCTATGTCCACTCTTCTGTCATGGGTCAGTTATGCGAAACAATTATTAGGAGTTACCTAATTAGAATAGAGTGAAAGTCCAGGCATGAGGTATAAAGGTAGATCTTTCCAGAATCACCCCTGGTTATAGTGTAAACAGTGGGAGACTCCACATCCTCTCTAAGTAGGAAGGTGTTTATAGCAACATAAACACCTTCTCAAGGGAGTAAGGTAAACAGTTTCTCAAGGAAACATTTTTTAGTACTCAGGAAGTATTTCCGTCTTTACAAACAAAAAGCATGTTTTTCTGAAGACTTAATTTACTTAAGGGCTCTTTGTTTAGAACAAGGCTATATGATTGTAGAGGGATAAAATTATTTCCATAGTACTTTGGGGGAAGCCTGCAGTTTAAGTTCTTATAGAAAGCATCCTGTTTAGAAATCTGTAGACTAACAGATCCTTGGTCAGTACAGGTGTACAGTACTGCATGTGGACGTACCAGCAAAAGTGTAAGTTGTATACTCATCAGATTGTCTTACAAACGCCCAGGAGCTTGCTATTT
>PVKN010039089.1:0-10941 GCA_004027915.1 Capromys pilorides | reverse complement strand
ATCTCTTCCCTTTATTTCATTCTCTCATGTAACATTCCCCACCTCGAATTTACATGATGGAACTGAATGACACCTATGCTTTGCAAAACTACCATATGTGACAACATTTTGAAATCAGAGGGTATCAATCAAAGGGAGTATATTTAACATTTTTACATGGATAAGTATACATGAAAAATGGCAATGAAAGGCGATCACTAGAGACACAGCCCAAAACATAGGTTCAGTCATTTTGGGGTCATATTAGAAGTAGAGGAGACCCTCTTTCCTGTATTTCTTCAACAAAATGAAAATGGAAATGAAGGGGCCAGTGAAATGGCTCAGAGATCTAAAGAACCTGCTTAGGCAAGCTTAGGTGGGTGAGGGGAACCATGGCTCGATTCTTGGCACCGCATGCCTTGCCCTCAGGGTGAGCTGAGCAGAGAGAGAGAGAGAGAGAGAGAGAGAGAGAGAGAGAGAGAGAGAGAGAAAGAGAGAAAGGGAAATGAAGTTTACAGTCTGTCTAGACAATGGAGCAGTAAATATATAGACTAGGGGAGGGAGGGGGCATGCTCGCGAAACTTGAAGATCATTTCTCAGGTTACTCTTACATCTGGAAAGCCAAGGAGAAAAGACTCATTGCCTGAAGCAAGACCTAACAGTACCCTGAGTGAAATGGGCCTTCAAGCTTGCATGCGGTGAGCATGGGGTACGCTGCTTGAACACTATGTGTGCTTTGGTATTTTTCAATCTATTCAGAGTTTCCAGGACATATTTCATGTGTCTATTCACACTTTATGCAAATAGAGAACTTATCCTTCATAGCTACGTAATGGTCATCACATTTTCTTTGTAGCAATGGTGTAAAGAACAACTTAAAAATGCGTAGAGTAAGTTTGAAATGTGTTGGCCAAAAAGCCAAGATGAGACACTTCCCATACTGTTACGTCCAAAATTATTCTGAATGTAGATGAACATAAATTTTTCTCTGATAGATAGATGACTGTTTTATTTATTTATTTATTTATTTATTTATTTATTTATTTATTCACTTTGTGCAAGGAGTTGAACTCAGGACCTTGAACTTTCTAGGAAGCTGCTTGTGCCACTGAGCCAAACCCCAGCAAATTGTTAAAATTTTAAGTGCATATTTGGTTTTCTTTTCTTCAATTTATATTACCCTCATTTGCAACTTTTGCATCCCTAACTTAAATTATAAAGGGGGATTAAGAAAGAAATCCTGCTCAAGTTAAAGAATTCCAGAAAGCATTGCCCAGATTGGCCCATTTTGCCTCAAGACAGGCAACGGACATACGATTATATTTTACTAAGGAATTCATTTAATTTTTAATTTGCAAATAATAACTTTGCATTAACTTTGTGCATATATGTAGGTATTATATACAATATGTGCTGTTATGCTTATCCGTTGTGGAATTCTTAAACCCAGATAATTCACACATCCATCATATAAAAGCCTGAAGGAGAAACCCTAGCCATGCGAAACTAGAATTTCTATGCCTCAGGCTTGAATTTTAAGAAATTAAGAATAAGATGTGGAAATTCAACCCCATCAGCATATAACAACATTCTGACCAATGCAAACGGTAATGCTGGCCTCACAAGATGTATACAACCCATAGACCTGCTAAAATGTCAGCCCGTTAAAATCTGAGGTTTTGGCTTTAGCCCCAAGTGAATTTCACTGTTGTCAAACAAAGTATTAATTTAACTTCATGCCATTAAAGCCATTCTGTGCTTACTGACAGTTCAGATGTTTGGAGAATATTCTTTAGTTGCATGTGAAGAGCATATTCCTTTTCAACCTCTGCTATCAAGAGAAGCTCTCCATATGTTGAATTTCCCAACACAAAGACCTACAGTCTATGCAGTAAAAGTAAGACTGTTGGGACTTTCTTTGCCAAGCATGCTGAAATAGACGGCTGCATAAAAAAAAAAAAGGCAACCTTTCACCAAGGGCAACAGCTTACTACAGTGTACCGACTTAGCCTGTGTCACAATGTTCATTTAAGTAGTGCAATAAACTGAGCCATATTGGAGGACATTCAGGTCATCCACAAGATAGGCTGTGTGAGAGCCACCTTTGGAGATAGCATTCTAGGACTCCTACTTCTTGAGATCCATGTCTCCCTGAGAGCCCTGACATACCCTGTAAGGCCACCATGGAGCTATAAAAAATGGCAGAAGAGAGAGAGCGTGACTTCTGAGCCCATCATGGAGGCTGTAGCAGTATCCACCTTGCTCTCTTCCAGGTCACTAATTCTGAAGGAAGCTCACTGCCATGCCATGAAAGCATTCAGCAACCATACAGCAACATTTCCATGACAGGTAACAGAGGCCGCCTGCCAATAGCTAACGCTCATGCCAGCCTGCTGCATGTGAGGATGAGCTACCTAAAAAGCTCCAGCCCAAGTCCAGCCACCAGATGATCCTTAGCAGGTGTCATCTGGATTGCCACCTCATAAAAGACCCTGAGCTACAACTGTGGAACCATTCTCCTGGATTCCTCACTTGGGGAAGCTGTTTAAGATAACTGATGCTTTGGAGTCTGAACTGGTATGCCCCCAGTTAATTTGTTGATTAGTGATAAATAACAGTTAGGGGCATAGACAGGAGGGAAAGAATAAAGGGTGAGAGGTTGCCGAATTTAAAATGTTCCGATGGTACCTTTAATCTATATGCCCTGGGACTAGTTATTTTTAAGCCCTCATGTCTTGAGTTTGCCATCAGAAAATTTAGGATACTAAATCCTTTTCTGTTAGCAGTACTGAGAATAAAGGACACCAGAGGATTTAAAGACCCATGAAGTGTTTTATTCTTCAATAAATGTGTGTTTCCTTGTTTTCTTTAAGTTGTGCTTAATATTAGAGTTTGGTTTCTAAGCATCTGATGATGCTTATTCCTAGCACAGAAAAATAGATTTTATAAGACATTGAAGAACTGCAGGCACAGCTAGAGCAACACCTGTGTTTTACATATGTATTTGAATGAAAGTCTGGTTTCAAAACTCTTGATTTAAGAGACGTGGATATTAATAAACATTGCCTGAAATATCTGTACCAAGGAGTGTTTCAGTTATGTCTCATTCTTTATTTAAACCCTGGGTGTAAATATCTCTGGAAAATACAACTCTAGAGTTTGTAGGCCTTTAGCTCCATCCTGACAGGATTTCTGACAAGGTCTTCCTCCTGGGTCGGGAGTCAGAGGTCAGTCAAGAAGACAACTTTAAAAGATGTTTGTATCTGTTTCTGCTGTGTGTCCAACTTAGGCCATTTTCTTGTGTCCTTGACTAAATAAACTGAGCCATTATGAGCTTGTGATCACATAGGTAGACTTTTTGCAAATCTTCAATCAACCTGAAATCCCTTTAACTTGGATTCAGAAGTGATCGACATGGCTAGTAAATGTTTTAATTAAATACGTATTTTGTTAAAAGACACTGTCGTCAACCCCCCTCAAAATACAGCCCCTTCCTCTGTGTGCACTCATCCTTTCATTCTCACCATCTTCTCCAACACTTCTGGAAATCTTCTATGAATGCTTTTATGAGATGTGACCAATGTACTGCCAACTGGCACCAACAAAGGGCGGGAAATGTTAAGCTATGGCCTCATCTGCCTCACTCAAGAGATGTGGCACCTTGTGACTCTGGGCTCCTCTCCAAAGTCACAAGGACCCTGGGAGGGAAATGCCCTGAGCCATCTTAAGATATGGAAGAGACCGTGAGAGAACATCAAGAATGTCCAGAAAAGAACCCTCAGAACTGCTTCAGAATATGGCAAGGACGAGGGGACAAGTGAGCTCAGAAGGAAGTGAGGATTTTGAGGGCGCTTGATGCCAGTGTGTCTTGTACTATAATCATCTTCTCAACGTTTAAAAATATTCACCATAATTTTTGGTGAGACCACACAGCACTACCATCTCAACTCATTCTTGCTAGAATCTTCCACGACCCACTCTAGGTTCCAGAGCAAAGCGGTTAGGCCCTGCATATGTATTTGTAAAATTTCTTGTATTTATATAGTTCTGCTACTAACTATGTGAGCCTGAGCAAATTATTTAAAATAAGCCTCGTTTTTCTTTCCCAAAATGAAGATCAGAGTATCTATGTGACAGGTTCATTGTGAGAACAGAGTGGGTTAATATTTGTTGACAATTAGAACACTATATGCCAACTAGCAATGGATAGGTTTTCATTTTGATGATGTAGATGTTTGAATAGCCTGAATCTTAGAGGTAGGTTCAGTTAATGAATGGACTGGAGACAATCTAGAAGCTCAGAATGCTTTCTCCTACTCCCTGATTTGCTTTAGGATAGTTCTGAGGGTAAATTATATGCTGTAATGATATTTGAGAATTTGCATTTTTGCTCTAATATACCTTGTAAAGAGTGATAAACGCATACTTGATTCTGGACTGAAAATATATTTGTGTCTCATAAACACATTTGATGGCCACAAGTTTCTGCTAGATTTCTCTTTAGGTATGTGAATATGTCGGGTATGGCTTTAAATGAGGACAATTGAACTTATCATTTCCTTGTTAAAAACTGATTCTTACACTTCTCTGAAAAAATAACAGAAACTATAATATCTCTCCCCAGAATGAATAACAAAGTCACCGAAGCTATGATTATGAGCCTCAATTGGTTGTTTTTGAAATAGGACAAGGAAGTGGGTTATGGATTATTGTAACCTCTCTTTTACAGTAGTACTGAATTTAGAACAGGTAAGAAAATATATTCAGAATATCAAAATGGTTGGAATCAAGATGCCTTTAACAAAGAAACTTTCGGGCTGGTCAGACGGCTCAGCAGTATAAAGCACCTGCTTAGGCAAGCTTAGGCAACTGCAGGGACTGCACTTCAATCCCCAGCACCACATACCACATGCTGCACCAGCCCTACCCCAAGGGAAGGCTGAGTCACCATATATATAGACTTCCACTTGTGCTGTAGGAAATAGGAAATAAATCTAATCAATGGCTTTTAGGAAATGTGACTTATTATTGAAAAACTCATAAAATAGTCTGTCAGTGTTATTTTGACTATGGTTTGTGGAGAACTAGGCAACTGGGGGCTCCAGAGAACACGTCCTCATTGAGGGACAGGTAGGCCAAATCTCCATGGAGCTTCACTTCTGCCAGAGAAGTGCTGTGCTGGTTGGCACTGCATCTTGGGCACCCAAATAAGATTGCATTTGAATGAAAATTTCTGTTACTTTCAAATGGTGAGGAAGCAACCCTCAGAATCGCTCCCGGTGCAGATCAATCACAGCAGACATTTTCATGCTGGGCTAGCAGGACCGGAGACAGCCTATCTTGCCAGACAGACACATCATCTTGTAAAGGTGGAAGAGGGCAGTCAGAGGCCACTTAATCAAATTCTTGGGATATGGCACGTTGTGGTCTTCTATAAAGCCACAAGGAGGCACTTAGAATTAGTAAAAGCATGCATTAATAAAAAGAGATAAAATATCTCAAGTTGAAAGAGAGTTCTCATCCAATAGTTACAAAAACCTTAGGTAAACTTGCAATCAGTTATTCAGAATCAATAAGAGCGTTATGGGGATAGCCTTTATTATTCAGTCTTGCACCAAAGTTGGAGACCACTTCCCATAAATATGTCTTTGGACTTCAACTTCAAAGCAAAGCGTCCTGTTTGGTCCATTGTGGCTATATGCTAAGATCTTGTGTAGTCTCAGTTTTTTGTTCAGATAAATAACTTCAATTAGCTAAGAGTCCTGTCCTGTGTAAGGAAAATCCAGTCATATGTTGAAGACAATGAAATTATTTTTATCTTGTTTTTGACTTAAAGAGATTTAATATGATTCAGTCTAACATTTTCCTGACTATGGCCCTTCTAAACATGGAAGCACACTCATATTCTGCAGATCCCGTCCTCTCCTCTGCACTGCACCTTTCAGTTAATTCAAGGCACCCTAGGTTTTTCCAGTGGCTTGACAAAAGAGTGAGTGAGGAGGGCTGAATGAGATGGCTGCAGGTAAAGAGAAAGGTATTGAGCCCTGCCTTCCACTGCTCTGCAGCTCTTGTCACTACCTCGGAGCTTGCTCAGGGACACAAACACACAGAGCTGAAGTTAGAGTCGTCTGAAGTCCCCTTAGTTTGTCCTTTGACCATGTATTCAAACTCCACCACAGCCTCCTCCCTGACAGAATAACTAAAACACAGAACACAGATACACTAAACACAAAATGTTAAACTGTTTTGGCAAGAAACTTGGTGACAGGGTCGGGGCTTATCAGGGCAGCCAGGCAGAGACAAGAGTTTGATTGCCTCTGAAGAGTGCATGTGGAAGCTGGGCCCACGCCCTTCAGAGGCTGGTCCACTTGCCAAGTAACTGTGCTTGCCAGGAAGACCCTGGTGCACTGCAGCCCAAGGGAAGGAGAGAAACAAGCCGCACCAGTGACCAGGGATTTGGAGACATCGCTGGGATGCTATACAGCCATCACTGAGATGCTGTACAGCCACGTGGATGTTCTTTTTGGAGGTTATACGCCGCCCATTGCTCCCCCATGGGTCCCTTCTTTATCCTGCTGGTAAGGAGGCTGCTGAGAATTGTCCAAGCCAGTGAATGAAACTGCTGAAAGCAAGTGTCTGCAACGTAAACATTAGCACCCAAGCTTGAAATGCGGTAATAATCACAGAGCTCTTACTTCTTCTCTCCTTTGTACCACTCGAAAGCCGGAGGCGGCACACCTGCACCTTCGCAGCGTATCAGCCCACTGCGTCCGGGAGTCACAGTGCCGGATTTAATTTCCTGAATCGTAGGAGCGACTGAAAAAGAAAGCAACAACAAACATACATATATATTTATTTCTGCTATATCCCAAGAAATCCATGCCTGCTAGGTGAATGCATTAAAGTATAAGACTAGCCATCTTCCCCTTCATTTTTCAACCTGAACAGTAGAAAGATGTTCTTAGGGAATGAAGAGTAAAGGTAATGCATTTTGGCCTTGTCTTTTATTGGGAAAATGGTGTGGGGAGCATGTTCCCTGTACCCCAGCCAATCCCCCATAATGACTCTCATTCACTGAAGTGCCTGGAACTCTGACTGGGCTGAGTGCTTCACGTCCCTGATCTCCTCAGTCACACGGAAAGCCAGGGGGCAACATCCCCCTTCATAAATGCAAAAAGTGAAGTTCAGAGCGTTTAAATAATTTGTCTAAGGTCACCCCATTACTTTAGTCCCAGAATTTGTATTTGAAGTTAGCCACGTTGAGTCCAACTGGGGTCTTGCAATGCTACGTGTTTCTCCTTGTTCTTTAGCAAGTTAGTGATTTTACGATGTAATTTCTCTACTTGGAGGCAGTCTGTCTCCATTTCCACAGACTCTGTGCTTATTTTCAGGGTTACTTGCTCCGTGATCTTTACAATTTCTCTAGCTGGAAATAGGTCTCTTTAAGTACTTTATCTGAATTGCTTATGTCATATACATTCTCTCGTGTGCTGTCATTATTTATGAATATGCCGAGCTTCCTTGTCAGCTCCCTGATGCTAGGGCAAGTGTCTCATTCACCTCTGCACATTCAGAGATCAAAGCACAGAAAGCGATGGTTCCAGAGCTTTTTGTAGCATCTCCAGTCTTTTATTCATCAAATGCTTATTGAGCCATCAATATGTGTCAGGCACTTCCTAAGGCACGGAAAGGTCACACTCTTGACATGCTGGAGCTTACATTGTAAATGGGGTGAGGCATGGGGAGACAGACTACAAAGAGAAAATATAGGTAATAAGCAGTCTAAATCACACTTTGGAAGGTGATAAGGAATATGGTAAAGTCAAAAGAACAAAACCCCTCATGCTGAAGAGTGAGAAGAATGAGTGGAACACAGTCATGTATGAAGCAATCTGAACAGGGCACACCGGGAAGGAGGAGGTGGGTGTCAGTGCACCTTTTGTATCCAGAGAAAGCCTTCCTGGAAGAAAGAGAAACATGCAGCAAGACCCTGAGATAGAAGCAGTGCTGGTTGATTTGTAAAGTAACCAAGAGAAAGAAAAGAACTCAGTCAGTGTTAGGTCTCCCAAGGAACTTGAGGTGGTGGGGTGTGGGAAAGACCACGTTATGAAACTGGTAAAGCACTATAGTGCAGGGATACAACCTGACTCTTGTGGTCAACAGATCACTGCAGGGGTGGACAAGATGGAAGAGATGGGAGTTGGCAAGACACTGTTCAAGGAACCTGGCAAGGCCTGGGGACTCACACAGCAGTAGTAAGTGGAAGAGATGTCAGGGGATTGTGTTTGGCATCTATTGCAAAGTTGGACCCAGAATTTTTTTTTTTTTTGACAGAATGCAACAAGATGGGGATGAAGGGAGGAATGCAGGGTGACTTTATTTGATTTAAGTAACTTGAAAATTAGTGGAAGTTCCCATTTAATGAGATGGGAAGATTTGAAATGAGAAGAATACTTAGTTGGAGTCATCAGAGCTGTATGCATGTATTTTCTCATAAATACTTCCTTTTCTACCAAACATCTAACACCCTGCGTATTTAAACAACAACATGGAAGAGAAGTTCACACAGCTAGAATCTGGAAGATGCAAATAGGAGTTCATTCAGAAACATGACCTGGGCAAGTGGCTGCCCCTATTGTTGAGGGATCTTACAAAAGAATGAAAATGATCAAAGTTTAGTGTTTTCTTCAACCATAAATAATCTTACAGTGCAGCATTACTTTTTTAAAAAAATAAAACCCTAGCAAATTCATCATTTTGTGTTAAGGCTGATATTTCATTTTGAAATGATAGCATGGTGGTATTTCTTAATGGTACTTGCACTAATAGCAATGATTCAAAACAGAAATAGTTGCATGAAAGTATTTGCTAACAAGTTGGTGAAAACTAATGAATATTTACCAAAAAATGTTTGAATGAGAAAATATTCGCTGGTAAATCTACACACACATGCACAAGTCCATACTCAGTTCTATGTATGTAAATACATACAAAGACAGTATAGTCTCATTTATTATTTTTAACATTTTGTTAAGCAAATATTCATGCCTCACCCTGTAGAAAGCTGCAAAATATACAAAAATCATCTATAAATAAACCCCACTCATCTGTCAGTTATGACACAGGTTTGCTTTTAGAAGTACAGGTGAGCCTGGATTTTCACAGCTGTTCTCACTGCCTTTCCTATCTCTGCTCCCTGTCACACTCAGAGACATCATTGTTCTTGATATCCAACTACCATTGAAGATGAAATCACCGCGTGCCACAGGAGCTCCACCGCAAGCTTCTATTGATAACCTGGTTAGCTTAATTACTCTCTTGTTTATCAAGGAGGCCATGACTTATTACAAACAAAAGCATGAAATCCAGAACATTGCCTGAAAGCCCAGGCATAACGAGATGAAATAAAAATCTAATTCATCATTAAAAGCCTTTTATAAAGCAAAGTGTGCACCCACAGCATTGCAACAGGTGCTTTACCCCTCAAGTGAAGGGGAGGGGCCTCTGCAACCCTGGAGCCCCTGGGTGACTCTGAGACGTTGTGTATGGAAAGAACCCTACAAGGACATGGGAGAGCATGGAGAAGCCGTGGAACGATAATTAATAACAACATGCCTAAGAAAATGTCCTAAGAGCACTTTGTGGAATGGAGACTGAAGGGGCAACAGACTATCGGGCAATCAACATAGAGAAGGGATTCTCATGGAGATTTCATTTTGCAGCTAAAGTTCTGAGCATGAACTTAAAGTCTCCATTGACTTTTCTTGGGGATATGAAAATTTAAATTGCATATACATATCACTATGCAGCTTTTTGAAATGATTGAGGGAAAGAGGACTCATCTACTCATTTCTTCTTCATTTTTTCATGGATTCAAGAAATAGTTGTATCAGAGATCACAATAATGGAAAAAATATTCAAGACCTTGTTGTGCTCTGATAGATTGAGAACACTTATGTGGAAATTAAGCAGGACAAAGGAAAAGGTAAAACAGAGCATCTGATCCTGTGAGGTACAATCACAGAGCTCTGTACTTCTAATGATGGCCTTGAGAATTATGTGATGTGGCAGAGGAGTAATGGGGCTCTTTGTAGATTACAAAAGAGGAAGCAGGAAATGCCCAGACCCTGAGTGGGAGTGGAAGCACCTTTAACAGCTTTGTGCTCTGCTTCTGTTTAGAATACGTCAAACGTGGCCATTATGGTTGGAGCAGAATAGATGAGAAGAAAATCCAGAAGAGAGGTTGATGTTGGTATGGTGAGGCCTGAGTGTGTGTCTATGCTGGAGACTTTGAATGACATTTGATTAAAATTCTATCAAGATTCTTTGGCCGTCATGTGGAACGTAGTTAACAGAGGCAGGAGAAGAAGAATGCTGGGTTATCAGCAGTCTGGAGTAGCAATCCTCAGTGTGAGGAGACCATCACTGCCTACTCCTTCAACAAGGCAGGAATTGAAGAAAAGCATCAACTAGGTCATTAGTCACAGGGGAGTGAAGTCCAGCTCCATTAGCAGACTGGCAATCACTGAACGTTTTCATTGAAATTTCAAGTTTTATGCTACACCGAACTCTAATATTTGTATAAATAAAAGGCTTTTAGGAATAACCACCGAAATGCCCAATTTTACCCAATACATTCTTTTATGGACAAGTTCTTAAAGATTATGTTATTAACATAGATTTTATGAAATTCTTCCTGGAGAGAAACCTTTTAAAGCTATGTGATTGTAGAATATCAGAAGGCTTTCTTTGAGCTTTTGGTGGGTTTCATATTTCTGGGGACATATTTTCAGTATATTGGACTCCTGTATTATTAGCTCTCTAAGGTCTGTGCCACATCTGTGGTTCTGTAATGTATGACTTTTAAAGTAAACCACCATCACTAGTTCCACAGAATTTCAAGAGCTCAGAAGCAGGCTTGTGCTTGCTGATTTCTCATGAGAAGAATGGTGTGATTCTTGG
>PVKN010039088.1:0-10943 GCA_004027915.1 Capromys pilorides | reverse complement strand
TAGGGTTGGCTTTGACATCATGAAATTCTTTAGTTGTTCTTTGTCATGGAAATATTTCACTTCTCCCTCATACTTGAAAGAGAATTTTGCGGAGTATTTCAGTCTGAGCTGGAATTTGTTTTCATGGAGGACTTCAAGCACTCTGCTCCGTGCTCTTCTTGACTTCCTGGTCTGTGAAGAGAAATCTGCTATTATTCTGATGGGTTTTCCTTTAAATGTGATGTTTCTTTTTTCTTGCAGCATTTAGTATGTTACTCTTCTGCTGATTTCTGGGCTCTTGACTGTAACATGTCTGGGTGTGTTTTTAGTTGGATTGATATTATTTGGAGTTCTATATTCTTCAGTTGCTGAATGTCAGACTGTTCTCTCATATTTGGGAAGTGTTCTATTACTTCTGCCATATTATTTTTATATCATTTGTGTTGTCTCCTTTTTGTTGATACCTATTAGTCTCATGTTGTTCATCTTTGCATCATCTTGTAGTTGTTGAATTATTTCTTCCTGCATCCTAGTTAGGAAGGTTGGACTGCCCCCCTTTCTGCAGGGAACTTTGTTACAGGGTTCCACAGGAGGTGCTGGGTCTGGAGTCTGGATGGGTAAGTTCCAGTCCCATGGTGCACAAGCCAAAAGTTCCTACCTATGTTCACACTGGTCCCTGGGTCTGGGCAAGGAAGTAGTTCCAGTGGCACAGGTACACATGCTGGTCTGCTACATGATCATTGCTACACAGAGAATTTGGGGACATGGCTAACCTACAGAAACAACAAAATCTGTAGCTTTTCCTACCCATTGTCTTACTGCTATGCCAGACAGTGCACACCATTATACACACCCAGTGATGCTGAGTCTCTGAAATATATCTCATGCCATCATAGATCAAGTAGTAATGGCAGAGATGCACTGACTAGGAACAACTGACCTTATTGCAGAAGTCATGACAAGTAGCATCCATCTGAGGCAATAGCACCTAATATCATATGGCAAATGGGAACAGAATTTTGTTTGGGAATTCCAAGCAGTGAATGAAATCCCACATGACCGCAGCACAGCATGAAGTTAGGAAATGAGATCTGGTACAAACTGAGGTGGAGAGACAGAGAAAACTGTTCCTTGTGTGCAGAATCTGGTGGAGGTTTGATCTTAATCTTGATGAGAGTCACACACCAAGTGAATACAAGATCAGATTGGCCTCCAGGTGTGTGATGCAATGTGGAGAATTGATTGAAACACAGCCAGGCTGGGAGCAGAGAATCAAGCATTTCAGGTTCTGTGTGTGGCAATAGCATAAAGTAGAGGGAATTTGTGACAATTTTGAAAGGGAATAGCAGTAGAATTTAGCTGTGGAACAAATGTATTTTAGGGAAGAAGAGCATGCATCAGAGGATGCTCTAGTTTTCTGGAAGTAACAGGAAGACTGAAGCACTTCTAAGGTAGTAGGAAACAATCCACAGATTTTTATCAGTGAGTACTTGTATTACAAGCAAGGATAGAGGGCTACTTCATTTGAGTAGCACTGTTAATTATAATTAAAAGAACAATAATAGCTATCACTTACCAAATATTCATTAGCAGTCAGAATCTACAGAGTGTGCCCCATTTTGTACTGCACTGTCTTCAGACTGCATAATATCTTCAATTCCTTCTCCACAATATGGTCTTCCCCTGCTTCCACCAAGATAGAGTACTTGTGTTACCACCCTCAGTTTGGGCAGATTTTTAAGTGCTTCTATCAGTAGAAATGTCAAAAGTGATACCATTTGACTTTTCAAGTTTCATCATAAAAAGTCACAGAGCTTCTTCCCAGTTCTCTAGAGAAACTTTTTCGAGGAGAAACCAGATCATGTAGGTGTTCCAACAGCTCTGAGACCAACAAGCTAGTGAGCTCAGATAAAGACACTCAGGATGTCGCACACAACTGAGCACTCTGCCACAGGTCAGCACTAACTCAACAGCCAAGTTAGTGAGCCATGTTTGAAATACATCCTCCAACACCAATTTCATCCCACATCTGTTGCCATGGGAACCAGAAGTAAGTAATCCACATTGATGCCTGCCAAAAAGAAAATAAATTTGTGAGCACAATCAGTGATTGTTGATGATCCTTTGTGTTACTAAGCTTGGGAGTGACTAGTTACAATTCCTGGCCATTATAAATGTGGAAAAAAATTAAGGCTGAGAGAGATTAATGTTACCAGCCTAGGAACACAGAGCTAATGAAGACTGCAGTAGTCAGAATTCTAGCTAAATCCAACCAGTCAAGAACCTGAGCCATGCTATAAATTCATTATTGCCATCACTTTGGCCACACTGTCAAATTAAATTGCTATTTCTTCCCAAAATCTTGCACCTTGTTCCAAAGCACATCTTCAGACACTAACCTCAAAAATGCATTTGGAAAGTAATCTCTTCAGCTTAAAAGCAGCAACCCACTAGTACAGTAACATATGGACAATATCAAGCACTCAAAATAAAATTCTTTCTATCCCCTATCTCTTTTCCCAAGCAGTAGGGAATTGCTATGAAATTAAAACAGACAACTTCCGTTTTCTTTCAGGAAAGATTTATGGCTGCTGTCTCCAGAATTCTAGCTGTGAACTGAACTGTAAAACAAAATGTTTCAAAATAATATATTTAAAGTAAAGCAGTGTTATGTGCAATTAATGTAAAAATGATCAGATGTGATGGTTGCTGAGTACAAGTAAAATAGAGAAATATGAGCTATAAGGGTGTAATGGCATTTCATGAAGCACTAATCTGTCAGAGAAGAGCACAAATCAAATAAATAATCAGGCACATTAATGACTTCAGAGTAACTTTCTCCTAGTAATCAAATGCCTTAGAGTGGAATGTGATCCCTTTGCCTCATCTCAGTTCAGGTGCATAAGATTCCATCGTATTGCCCTGCAGCCACTGGAGGCCCTTCTCCCAGGCAGTGTCAGTGTTTCCCAACACCATGTGCCCCAGCCCACTGGCACCACTTTGCCAGGTGCAACTCTCTCCCTACTGCCACCTCTGTCTAAGGTAAAGTTTGCTCTTGCCCTAAGTTTCCACTCACATGATAGCTACCTGTGGTGCCCCTTCCTGCAGTGTCTTCCGGCCAGCAACAAAGTACTGATCTTCTGAGTACCCACAAAACATCAAAGGCAACCTGATGGTAGTGCTTTAGTGATTGACACGTGAAAGTATATCATTGACATTCTTTGAGCACATCGTACAGTGCCAGGTCTAGGGAGACAACAGAGAAGAAAGGCAACTCCTGCTCCCAGGGACAAGCCTGATATCAGCGACTCTCATATGGACAGGGATATCTTCTCACTCAGTGGAGGTTCGGAAATGTCTGGCCACATACCTGTTTTGCTGTGCCTAGGAAAAAATTGATGTCAGCATAAAGTAAGTGGGGGCCAGAAGTACTGCTACATGTCCCACAACTCCCAGGAGAGCCCCTTTCAAAAGGAAAAACCTAGCCCCAAATATCAGCTGTCTTGAGTTTGAGAACACCAAGTATATAAACATATGGGTAAATAAGATCATTTCAGGGTTTGAGAGCTATGGGGAAGATAAATGTGAAGGAATGTGATGAGCTCTGAAATGAGAGAGAAGAAGGGCTCTCTAGAGAGCCTGGGATCAGAAAATAGAGAGCTTGTACTTCTAATTTGCAAGCATTGTTCTGTAGTGTCTGACCATCTGCTGCCTCCCTTGGTACAACTATTATAACTCCTCACACTGAGGACTACACTGGCCCAGAGACACACCCTAGTCAGAGACTTATTTAGCCCTTACCTCCATTTCCCTAGGCTGAAACTTATTGAAGACTATGGCTTGGGTTTATTTATTATAAACTTACTGGAGACCTGACCAAAATAGCTGTCACAACCATATGTCTGAGTGAATGAATGATCTTTGTGGAACATGACTAAGAGGGCCAGGCAAATAGCTCAGCAGATTAAAGCAACTGCTTTGGCAGACAGGGGTCAGGGGTTCAATCTTGGGCATGTTGTGCCAGCCCTGCCCCCTAGGTGTGCTAAGATGGCTATTGAGACTGGGTGTGGTTGCACATGCTTGCAATCTCAGCACTTGGGAGGCTGAAAACAAGAGGGACACTGAGTCCAATCTGTAGTGAGATCCTGTAGGCCCTGTACTAAATACAAAAAAAGAGCTCGGCAAAGAAAATGAAGAGCTGAACTCTGCCAGCATGAGGTGATTTAGAGTCAAGTACTAGTTTCCTGGAGCTACTACAACAAAGTACACAGACAGAGGTGAATACCATCAGAGTTATTCTCTTGCTATTCTGGAAGGCAGAGATCCAGATCCAAGGTGTCATCAATGCAGCACCCACTCAGAGAGTGGATAGAGTCCTTGCTTGCCTCACTCAGATTGTAAGTGGAGCTGGAAGTCCCCAGTGTCCCTTGGCCTCCAGCCACATCACTCCAACTTCTGCCTGTCTTGTCACATAGCATTCTGTGAGTGTCTGTGTGTGTGTATGTGTGTGAGAGACAGTGAAAGGCAGACAGAGAGACGGACAGACAGACAGACAGACAGACAGACTCAGTCTCTTTTCATTCACATATAAGTCCTTTTGGTTTGAGGTCTACCTTAACAAATTTATCTTAGCTAGATTGCAACTGAAGAGGCTCTATTTCACACATATAGAACTCTGGGTGTTAGAATATCAGTATATCTTCCTCAGGATACAATTCAGCTTATTCCAGTATAAAGAATGCTGGCTGCTACACCTAAAACAAACAGATCAGTTGCAAATAAGAACCACACTGGCTGAGCTCTAGTGAACAAACATGACTGTGAAGTATCTAATAATCTAGGGGGCTTTCTGGTTAATTCAGTGGTTTAAGTGCCTGCATGGGCTATCCCAGTCAGGCATAGGGGACAGCAGTTTGATCCCTTTAAGGTAGCCAGATCCAGCCCCCCCCCCCAAAAAAATCCATCTAATAATCTTAGGGCCAGCTGTGTGGTTGGCCATGTAAATAACACTGCCACAAATCAGTCCAGGTAGTGGGCATGGTCATCCCAAATAATAGCCATAGTTCCCCTGTCATTCTTTCTTCTCTAGTTTGTTACTTAGACAACAGAAGATGGAAACAAGCCTTTGCATTTCACAGGGATTTGCAGCAAATGAGTACCTTCTCAGACATCCCCCACCACAAGGCACCCATCAACCCAAAGCACACAGACCCAGAACCACCAGCTCATCTCCCAGCAGCGCTGCTTCATCACCCATCAGGTGCTAATTGCAATCCGAATCTTTATCTGCAAGGCTAAAATCCCATAAAAGCAGAAAACATCAGTCACATAGTGAGGATTCAATAAATCTCACGTAAGTAAATTAGTAAATTTTAGAAAACTGTCTAGTGTGAGCATAACATAAATTGCTCCTTCTGAGCTCAGTTTCTCTAACTTTTAAATAGAATAACTCAAGTCTGCATCCTCATCCTCCATGTTTTTTTTTTAGGGAGGATATAGCCCTCCTGAGCCTGTGGACTCTGCTGCATGAGAAGGAATTGCCAGTGTGCTTCATCACCTGGCTGGGCCCTCCCTTTTCATTTTAAATGCTCCAGCTCTCCAATTCCTGTTCTCTCTGCAACACTTTGCCCCAAACACAGAGGAAACCTCTCCATTAATGTTTCCTATCCCTCCAATTTTGGGGATGCCCAGCCAAGAGAAACAACTCAAAGATGCAAAGAAGTAGAAATCTGGAGTTACTTGATCAAAAAGTGTAAAGGGTAGAACAAACAGGGAAGGGAAAGACCCTAAGGCCTAAGGACTGGATGTGACAATCCAAGCAAATGACAATGAGCATCTGAACTAATGATGGGTGTCTTCAGATGCTCTTGAAATGAGACAAGTGAACAGAGCCAAGAAACACACAGAAGGTAAGACTGACAACACCTGAAGGTTATGTAGCTGAGGGGAGAAGCAGCAGCTCTCCAAAGTCACTCCTTTGTAGCCTCGTGGGTAGCAAGATGTGGTGATCCACTGATTAGAGAATATAATTAGAAAGTTGGGCCTGGATGGAGGATGGATAGATAAGCTCAGGTTGTGACATGCCACGGTGCAGATCTCACTGCAAGGTACCCATTGGTAGATGGAAGAAGGCTAAGACAGATGTTGGGAAGATGCATAGAATGGACATCTAGGAGCACACTGGTGTTTCAAGTCAGTGTAACTCATGGGACTGCCCAAAAAAGGGATTGCACAGGATAAAAGTAGGTCAAAGCCAGAACTATGACAACTAACTCCGCTCTGTTTTAGTGAAATTTTCTGGTTCTGAAACTAAAAGTCTTGGGTTTCAGATAATCCCTTTGTCTTAGATGAGTCAGAGTCCACTGCATAGAGAGTGAAACAGCATAAGAGGCTTTGCCCATGACCACTAGGATGCTTGCAAAACTGTTTCTGGAACCCATATCTCCTAGCTCCTAGGCTGTGGCACTTTCTTCACCCTCTGCCAGTCAAGAACTAACCTGAATGAAATGCATGGAAAAGTGAAGTATTGGGATTTAAATCCTAGGCTATTTATGCATTATTTGGATGAACTATGGCAACTAGTTTCTCTCTGTCTTTCTCAGTCTCTCTGTGTCTCTGTGTCTCTCTCTCCTTTCACAACCTTACTTGTCCTGTTCAAAACAGCAGAAATAATTATCCAGTGAAACACAGGATTAAATAAGACCACGGGGACCATAAAAGATTGAGCTTCTGTCAGCAAGGTGACAAGAGCAGGAAACAGCAGCAGACCAGTGAGCCCCTCCTCTTGTTTTGGAATCCAGCCCCAAGGGTGCCAGATCTCCCCTGGCCCAGACCTCACAGCAGTTTGAAGAGTTTAACTCTCATGAAAGTGTCCTCACCACTTCTTTGAAAAATACGGTCCCACTACTAAAACTGTCTGAAGTGAAATATGTTTCCCCCAGAAAATGGTCATGGATTTATCACAACTGGGCCATTCATTTGTTAAAAAGCAGAATGGCATTTATTGCCAATTGCTCACTTTATGGGAGAAAAGAAGCAGGGATTCTAATAAGCTTCGTTAATTTTTTTTTTCTTTTATGGCTCCAGCAACAGCACTAAATATTCCTTCTGCTTTTCTTATGCAGCGTGGAGACTGCTCTGAATTTGCTACAGGCAAGCTGCAGCCCACTCATGTGCTGCTGTCTCAGGAGATACAGGAAGAAAGAAGTTCTGAGAAACACTCCCAGGAATTATCTCTACTTAGTAGGATCCCTGATAAGCTTACAAAATGGAGGGTGCAACATTTTCTTAAAACTCCATTACCAGCATAATGGTTGGCTGAAAAGACTTTGGAAAAAATTGGGAATCACTGTCTTCTTAATCACGTGAAGCAGAAGATTAGTGTTCCAAAGGGGAGATCTGAGCCTTGATACTTGTTAATTATATAAACTTGATTAACAAGTAGAGAGCTGCAGTGGACCTTACTAGTACTCACTGCCCGCCATCCCAAGACACTCATGTATACACCCTGATCCTCTTGCTAATTTCCTTCACCAATTACTTAAGGAGTATGAGAGCATCTGTTATGAATTACAAGTTGTGTTTTATGGAACACCAGCCTGCCCCAGACTATTCAAAGTCTGGTTCTTCAATCAGTTAAATCCAACATTTAAGTGACTTCCTCAGCCAGTGCCATGCAAACCAACTTCCTGGGACAATGGTAATGTTCTAAAATTCACTAGCCACTAGAGTACACACAAGGTACATGTGGGTATGGAGTGGAACACTGGGGAAAAGAGAAAGACTTGGAAAGGGAATTTTAGTTTTATGTTATTTTAATTAATACAAGTGTAACTATAAATAACTCATGGACATCTTATCAAACAATATACATCTAGCTACTTTGAATTCCAGCTGTTTCATCTATAAAACGATGGTTTAAGTTTATCTAAAAGATGTATTCCAAGGCAGGCTGATGTATGGTCTCAAGTTAGTAGGCATAAAAGTGTTATGATATATCATCTATGTCTCTAGCCTGAGCCTGGCTTAGAGTCAAGATCTATAACACAGCAAAACAGGCCTGTTTGTGAACCCATTTTCTTGGTTTTAGAATTAGTGCTTTAAGGCCTGATGTTAACTAGAGCTGTCGGATGGCATAAGAATTCTGACCAGCCCTTGTCCTAAGGTCTTGGGAAGGCAATCTAGCTCTTAATCTTTCCAGTAGAGCCTTAGGATGTTCTGCATGAGAAAACCTATTAACTGCCTCATGTAAGTAAATATTCACAAGAAGTTAGAGTTTAGTTTGTATAAGAAAAATTCCCCTATATAGTGGAGTTTTATGCCTGATTAATGCCCTGGAATTTCATTAAAAGGATTTATAGATAAAAGTTACTTAACTGCAAAACTGTGTTATTAAATATACTCTCGCAAACTAGAATTTTTATTCAAGGTATGGCTCCGGGTTTCAAAGGGTGAAAGAGAGCTCTTTCAATATAGAAGTGTATAAAAAAAACAAATACAGAGCTCCAAAGCAGTCAGCAACAGGCAATAAATCACAAAGTCTAAGATTCACAGCTCAGAGGAACCATGACAGCCTTCCTTCACAAGGCCTCATTTATTTCATTTTATTTTTTATGAGCAGAATAGATTTGTTGAGGGAAAGAAAGCCCCTGTCTGACAGAGGGACTGAAGGGGAGTCCTAAGTGGGTGGTGCCCAGTCTCATTAATTAATTAATTAATTAATTTGTTTGTTTGTTTGTTTGTTTGTTTAATATAGGGTCTCGCTATGTGGCTGAGACTCATAGTCTCATACATCCACACTGCTATACAAATTTAATGCAATCCCTGTCAAAATACCATCAACATATCTCACAGACCTAAAGAAAATATTCTTAAATTTTATTTTGAACCAGAAAAGACCTAAAATATCAAAGACAAGCCTGGGCAACAAAGGCATGGCAGGAGGCATCACAATTCCTGACTTGAAATTGTGCCAAAAAACTACTGTGATAAAATCAGCATGGTACTGGAAAAAAAAATACAGACCTGAGGATCAATGGAACAGACTAGAATATGCAGACACAACTACAACACTGGTCAATGGAGAAGTGCAAATTAAAACAACATTATGATATCACCTCACCCAGAAAGAATGACTGTCATAAATAATAGAAGATTAACACTTGTTTTCAATGACCATGCTATGGAATATTTTTTCATGAACTTATTTGCCCTGTATATTTATTCATTTGAGAAGTGTATATTCATCTCAGACACCCTTTGATGTATTGGGTCTTTATATTTTGGGGGCCTTGTTGTTTTCAGTTCTTTATACATTCTAGATAGAAGTTCATTGTCGAATGACTGCTGGTTAAGATTTTTTTCCCAATTCATGGGTTGTCTTTTCACTCTGTTGGTGATGTTTTTGGCACACAGAACCCAGTCATTGATTCTTTAAAGTATTTTCAGTGTAGTTTTACTTTTGTTCTGAATTCTCTGCCTACCTCTATGTCTTCAAGACTTCCACCTACTTTCTCCTCTAGTGGATTTAGTGTTTCTTTTCTACTATTTAGATCTTTCATCTTTCGACCATATTTTAGTGTATGGTAATAAACCTGGGTCTAGTTTTAGTTTTCAGCATGTGGAGAGCCAGTTTTGCCCACATCATTTGTTAAATTGGCTTTCTTCAGATAGATATGTTTTGCCCCTGTGTCAAAGATAAAGTAGCCGAATGTGTTTGTAGATTGATGTTTATTTTCTAATCTGTTCCACTGATCATCAGATATGTTTTCTGGCCACTACCATGCTGATTTTGCCACAGTAGCTTTGTAGTATAATTTTACATCATGGATTGTAATGCTTCCTGCCTAGTTTTTGATACCTGGGTTGCCTGGGATGGCTTTTACTATTCTTGAATTATTTTGGTTCTAAATAAATTTTAGGAATGTGTTCTCCAGGTCTGTGATGTACATTGATGTTATTTTGACAGGGATTGTATTAAATCTATAAGAATTTTGGTAGAATGGCCGTTTTCACAATGTTGGCTTTTCCTATCCAGGATCAAGGAATTTTTCATTTTCTGAAATCCCCTTTACTCTGTTTTTGCAAAGTATTCTAATTTTCATTGCATAGATCTCATACTTCCTTCTTTAGATTATTTTCTAAATATTTCACTTTTTGGATGCAATGATAAAGAGTATTATTTCTGTAGTTTCTCTCTCAGTGAGTTTGCTATTTGTGTCGAATGCTATTGATTTTGGGGTGTTGACTTTGTAATCTACTGTGCTACTGAATTTGCTTATTAGTCATAAGAGTTTGTTTGTAGAGTTTTGTGAGTCTTCCAGGTAGAATATAATATGATATGTAAATAATGATAATTTAAATTATTGCTTGCCTATTCTTATTTCTTTAATTTCTGTCTTGTAACTAATGGCTTTAGCTAATCACTCCAGAACTATGCTGGACAGGAATGCTGACAGTGGACATCATTATCTTTTACCTGATTTGGGAGTGTTGGACTTTGTCAAGAGCCCTTTCTGTAACTATTGATATGATCAGGTTGTTTTGGGGTTTGGCTCTATTGATATAGTGTATCACATTTATACATTTATGTATGTCAAAACATCCTTGTATCTCTGTGATGAATCCTAACTAGTCATGGCATATGATCTTCCTGATTATTTGCTGAATTCCACTTGCTACTATTTTATTGAGAATTTTTACAAATATGTTCATGAGGGATGTTGGCCTGTGAATCTTTTTATTTGGTTGTGTCATTCTCCAGTTTTGGGATCAGTATTAATTGACTGCTGAAATGATTTTGGAAACATTCCTTTTAAATTCCATTGAAAAGTGTTCAGTATTGGCATTAAATCTTCCCTGAATTTCTTGTAGAATTTAGCTGTTATTGCAACAGTACCTAGGCCTTTTCTGTTGGTGAATTATTGATCACATTTTATTTTCATTGGATAATATTGGGTTATTCT
>PVKN010039087.1:0-10946 GCA_004027915.1 Capromys pilorides | reverse complement strand
ATGGTTCAGTGGTCTAAAGCGCCTGCTTAGGAGGGCTCAGGCAACTGCGGGGACTGCAGTTCGATCCCCGGCACCACATGCTGCGCCAGCGCCACCACCAGGGCAGGCTGAGCCAGCCACAAAATGAATAAATAAAGAAACAAACAAACACAACAAGCAAACAAATAAATAAATAAATAAAATTTAAAAAAAAAAAAAGCAAAAAACAAAAAAAACTGGAAACTGGACATGGCATGTAAGCCTATAATCCCATCATCACTCAGGAGGCTAAGGCAGGAAGATTGCCACAAGTTCGAGGTCAATCTGGACTACAGTGAGTTCAAGATCAGCCTGGACTTCATGGAAAGACCAGTACAATCCTCAATACAATCAATCAATAATCAAACCAAGAATACAGGAACATATCTACAAGGCCAATGTTTAATGCAATCCTGGCCACTATTCAGGCAGAGGCAGGAGGAGCAAGATGCTCCTGAGAACACAGTGGAATCAGGATCAATACAGACCTAAGCAGGACAGCCCCACAAAGTTACCAAATATAACACCAACCCTCCAAAATCAACAGTGTTTCTACATGAAAGGAATAAACAACTAAAAACATAGTAACATAAAAGCACTAAAGCACAATGTGTTGACACAAATCTTTAAGCCCAGCTACTAGGGAGGCTGAAGCTAGAAGATGACAAATTTGAGGTCAGCCTGGGCAGTTCAATGAGGAAGAAATAAAATACCACAAAAACCAAAGCAACCACCAGACATAGTAGTGCACGCCTGTACTCCCAGCACTCTGGAGGCTGAGGCAGAAGGGTAGCCATGAGTTCAAGGCCAACCTGGGCTACAAAGTGACTTTAAGGCCAGACCAAACTGCATAGCAAGACCCTATCTCAAAAAGGCAAAAATAAAATATAGCAACAAAACAAGTATATACAAAGCCAAACAAAAACCATGGAACAGAATACAGCTCTGAAACATTTCATAAACAAAGGTTATCGAAAGGAAAAGGAAGGGCTTCCGTGGCACAAGTGCCTGCCTGGCAAGTGCAAGGTCATGAGTTTGAACCCTGATCCTGCAAAAAAAAAAAAAAAAAGAGGAAAAGGGGACTGTCAGCTGGGCATGGTGGTACACGTCTGTAACTCAAACACTCTGGGAGGCTGAAGTAAGATGACTGCAAATTCAAGCCCAGCTAGGGCAATTTATTGAAATCCTGTCTCAAAATAACAACAACAAAAAAGGAGGACATAAGGGGCTAAACTAGAACCAGAGAGATGGCTCAGCGGTCTAAAGTGCCTGCTTAGGCACGCTTAGGTTATGGCTGAGACAGCCGGGACTGCAGTTTGATCCCCGGCACCACATGCTGCACCAGCCCCAGCCCCAGGGCAGGCTGGTGGGGGGGGGGGGGCGCTAAACAAAGTTTTCACATGTGTTACATATGTTATATATATTCTGGCAAAGAACATAAATATTCTGTGTCATACACACGTACCAAAAATAATTTAAAAATAACAATAAACACCTGAAAAAGTAAGTGTGAAGGACCTACTTTCAAAAGATTACTTAGATGATTCTGGAGAAACAGCTGTTCAAGCAAAATACCAGAAAGCCAGACTTTGGCAGATGTGCTAAATGTAGGCTTGGTCCAGCACTCCAAGAAGCACTAGTCAACCAGCTCTACCCCACCCACCCCACTGCTCCTCTGCTCACCTAGGCACTCTCTGAAGGGACCAGAATGACCTTATGTTGTGGGGCTTGCACAGACTTGGACCCAATACAATAAAGGATCTGGTACTAATCAAGAGGCACAGCTGGATCCACACTCCGCTCACAATGTTGAAACCCAACAAGAGGACCATGTTTCAAGGACACAAACATGAAAATGGACATGAAGTGTGCTATACATGGCAGTAGGTTGTGAAAGGAAAACTGAGCAGGACAGGAGGAAGAAAGGGACACCTGATGGCACCTGCAAAACATCCTTAGGGCATTGATGCCACCTCTGTTCTCAGTTTGCAACTTCCATGGACTCCTCAAGACAATTTCTGTAAGGCACTTCTGCTCTGCATATAGTTCTCACATACTGAACGTAAGAAAAAAGGGGGAAAAAGAACATGATTAGCTCCTAGGATTTCACCTAGCCCATGGGAACGGAATTACTTCACACGCACAAAGCCTGGAGCCAGCTTGATGCACTAAACAGCCTCAAGGCTGCTGTCTAGCCCACTAGGGCTTGAGCTCTCGGCCTCAATGTCCCCAGTCTCGATGGGTATGCTGTGTACCAAAGGATGGCACACAGGACAGGGTTCCCAGGGGCAGCCTCACCTAGTCCAGCAACACTGCTGTGGTTCTCCAGCATCACCTCTCTGTAGAGGGCCCTCTGGCCAGAGTCCAGGCACTGCCACTCCTCCCGGGAAAAGTGTACAGCCACATCACCAAATGTTACCGCCTCCTGAAAGGACATACACCAGTCCCCCAGGGATCCCTGGTTGACAGCCCCATGCTTGTGCTACATCATGACATTTCTCAAACATGTGCACCTTGGGATTGTGGACAAGTCATCTGGCTCCTTTGGCTTTGAAGTCCTAGGAAAGGGGAACTGTTTAGGGGAGAAGGGACCCAGACAACAGTGATCTGAATACTAATAACCCTGAAGAGCCTCAGGTGGGCCCTAGTTTGGACAGAGGTTTGCTAACTACCTAGGGGATGGGAACAAAGGGGTCTTCCTAAGCCTGGCATAGGCCACAATGAGAGCCAAAGCTGGGACTGGACACAGGTCCAACGTCCAAGGTTTCAGCTTCATAGGACGCTTGAGGGAATGGAAGCAGGCAGGCTCCCTACCATCAGTTCCACAGGAAGGCCTCCACTTGTCCTGGCCGAGACACCTGTTGGTAATTATGAAATGGGTCAGAGTCAGGGTGCTATAAAATATCTATCTTCCAGGATAATTAAGGGAGCATGGCATTTCCTGCTCCCACCCCTGATAGATATTTCTACTTTTCAGTGACAGGGAAGTTATCTGCCCCTTAAAGCCTTGTTTATACTTCGATCTGTATGTGATGTGTGGATCACTCCGGAACACACAGGAATTGGGGAGGGATCTGCCACACACTCAACTAAGTAGTGGAAAGGCAATAATGAAGACTCCATTCTTCATGGAGCAGTCTAGTGGAGGGAAGAGTCAGATGTCCACAGATCATAGGGATTACAGTGCTGAGGGCAGTTAGGAAGCATTTAAACTACATAGCTGAGTTTTACAGTCTCTTCCTAGGGCCCTACACCAAGGTGACACCGCTGGGCAGAGCACTACAGGTAGCAGAAACAGGCTGGAGAGGTCCGAGGAAAGTAGAGCTAAGGGAGCCAGTGTATGTGGATCACAGGCAGCAAGAGCAGGGAGTGACAATCTAGAGCAGATAGGAGACAGAGCCACGGGCTACAAAAGTCAGTGTCTGACCTGAAGTGGGACCCTTACTCCCAAGTACTAAACACTTGCAGCTACAGCTGGTTTGTTAACAGGCTGGGATCAGCCAATGGATGCAATCCGATGAAGATCATCCACAACCCCTAGGAATCCCCCAAGGAAGTCCGAATGGGAAGCAACCAGCTTCCTTCTTAAGTTTGTGACACAGACAGCAACCCCAGAGACTCCTTACACTGGGAGGCTGGCCTGAGCACTAGTGACCTCTGAAGAAAGATCCCATCCTTAGCCTGGGCAGCAAGAGTGCAGCTGCCAGGGCTGGACTTTGTCCGCTGCAGAGAAAGGCAGGCCCGGGAAGCGGCTAGAATTATAAAGACCACCTGCCGAGGCCACCGTTTTTTGCAACTGTCACCGATTCTAGGTCTTCTAGGGGCAGAACGTGAGAAGAAAAGACTGGCCTAGAAAGTGATTATGCAGAGAAAAAAATGAACCCTCGGGGTAAGAACAGGCCTAGAAAAGGCCACAGTTAGAGCTCGCCTTGCTCAGGTCCCAGACCGAAGCCGGCGGGAGGAGGAGCCGTAAGACTCGACCATTCGATTCCTTCCATCCGCCGATGCTGACCGGGGCGGCCGCTGCCAGACCGGGTCCTCCGTCTGGCGCTCACGGCGGCTCCTAGCCGCCCGCGCCATCTGCGCTCCCCGATGTAGATGCCACGGGCCACTCTGCCTCAAGGCGGGGAGCACCAGACCAAGCCCACCGAGCCGACTCACCCTCCCGGTGGCCAGCCGGAGGCTCGCCGGAGGTCCGCACTGCGCAATGCCACCGGAAACTGGCCTCGGACGCCCGCCCTGCCCCGCAGACTTCCGGCCGTTCTGGTCCACTCGGAGGCCCGTCCTTCTCAGTGGTTCTCAGCCCCGCCTCGCAGGTGGGAGTTTAAAATGGAAGAAGAGCCAGAGCCCAGAGGAGACCTTAAAGCTCGAGATGAGGAGGCCAGACTTGCAGCTCGGGAACGAAGTGGGCCTGAGGGCCAAGAAGGAAGGTCTCAGACCCCCGAGTGGGCGTGGTGGGGGGCGTGGTCTGTCAGTGGTGGGCGTGGCCTGGCCCTGGCACGCAGGCTGTGCATCCTGGACCCTGCTGAGAATGGTAGGGTTCAGGCGCTGGGGAGATAGCTCCGTGGCACAAGGTCGTGAGTTTGAACCCAGTTCCCACAAAAAAAGAATGGTAGGGTTCTTCCTCGCTCACTTGGCTTCCCTCACACTCTCTGAGAAAAGCTGCAGGACCCGCGCGCCTTGCAACATAGGGGAGCCTTCCTAATTCGGGCCCCATGAACGCCACATATGGCTCCTGTCCTCAAGAAGTGGTGGCTCTCTCAAGGCTTAGAAACTAGACTCATAATCTAGCATCAGTGAGACCCCAGCAACTCCCTGCCTAGGTCTAGGACCGCCCAGGGGTCCTAATGTGATGGGGAGAAATAACGTCCAACCTGTTCGACATCAGATGTGCCGAGTAAATAACATCTCAGAATGAATTTCCAGCTTTGTGCTGGAAGGAGGTAGGAGTAGGAAAACTGAGAGAAAGCTTCATAGAGACACGAGAGGGTCTCAAAAGTGGGTTGCCACTGAGCCTCCTTGTCCAAGAATATTTTATACAGCAAAATCAAAACATGGGTATATGGGTCAAACTACAATCAACCTATATGATTGCAAGAATAGTTGCTTAGCTAATATTGATCTAATAGAGAAGTGAGGCAGGTAGCAAGGGTATTGTATATAGCAAGCATCATCAATTTTGCTTTATTTTATTTTATTTTTTTATGTGTTTAGTACAGGGTCTACAGGGTCTCACTGCGTAGATGGGACTTGTAGTGATCCTCCTGTTTTCAGCCTCCCAAGCTCTGGGATTACAGGCATGCACCACCTTGTCCTGTCTCAGTCACTATCTCAGCGTGCCCAGGGGGTTAGTCCGCTGAACTATCTGGCTGGCCCTAAAATCATTAATTTTAGTTTATCTACAATTTCTAATACAGAACAAAGACAACTAATGGAACTATGGATCTGGATGTTCTGGTCACACACGTAGATGCTCCATCTTGACTCAGTGGACCAGGTAGTGCTAATTATAGCATAATCTCAAGCTGCTGTTCATTTCTAGGAAGACTAGTAAGGCCTGGCTTTTCCATCCCTATCTTGAGGCCTGTCTTAATATTCACCTCCAGCCATGATTTTGATATGTGTCATGTTCAGCACTGACTCCCTCTAGAGTCTGATCCTGTCTAATTACTTGTTAATTTTCTTTTTTTTTTTTAAACCTATCAATTTTCTGACTAACCTGTCTATAAAAGACCTTCCTTTGGAACCACTGTCTGAGGACGGTTTGAGACACTTCCCTCTTGGAATCCTCCTGTTTCCTGGGCACCTTTAGCCTCGGGTTCAATTGGACAATGTTCCTGAGGTTAAGGGGCAACTGTATGCATATCATCCCCCAGGAACGCTGGAGTAATTTTTAGCCGGAGGGAAAGACAAGGTTTTTTCAAAGTTGGCTCTGGCTGATACCAGGAGGCTTCATGCTCCTTTCAATCTCTATCTCCCTGTGCTCAAGCTTTTTACTATTAGGAAGAGTGAGGAAACACAATGAGACCATAGAGAAAAGTCCTGGAGTCTTTCTCAGCCATAGATGATTTATTCTTAACCATGCTTGACTCCTCCATCTCCCTTGTCAGAAGGAAACCAGATCTTTTTCTCTTTTAAATTAGTTATTTGTTACAGAGTCTCCCTATGCAGTTCAGACTTGCAGTGATCCTCCTGTCTCAGCCTACCCAGCGCTGGAGGGGCCCTGCACAATGTGGTACCAGGAATCGAACTCCAGTCCTTGTGCTTTCCAGGCACTTAGATCACTAAGCTATCTCCCCAACCTGGAAACCTGACAGCAGCATCTGCATATTTTTTTCAAACAATTGAGGCTATATTTTTGCAAGTTGAAGTTGGAGCTGAAGGGGGGCTGTTTAAGAAGGCTTCTCTTTAAAAATTTGAATACAAGGCTGGGGAGATAGCTTAACAGCATAAATACTTGCCTGACAAGCGCAAGGTCCTGAGTTCCATCCTAACTGCAAAAATAAATAAATAAGTAAACAAACAAATAAAAATTTGAATGCAAAAGAGAATGCGCTGTTAGAGGACTTGGAAGAGGAAAGAGGTTTTGGGAAGAGAAGATGTACTATTTTTCTTTTCCCCTTCAGAACTGGAGATCAAACTTGGGACCTTGCACTTCCCAGGCGGGCACTTGTGCCTCTGAACTATCTCCCTGGCCCCTAAGATGTTCTATTGAAAAGAGTTTTTTTTTTTTTTTTTTTTTTAATATAGCTCAGGCTGGCCTTGAACTCACTGTTTAGCCTCGTTGGCCTCAAATTCATGGCAATTGTTCTGCTTTGGCCTCCCAAGTCCTGAGATTACAATTGTGCACCACCACACCCACCATTGAAAACATTTTTTAGAAGCCAGATTAGTTACAACAGTACAAGGTTCAGAAGCAACTAGAGTGTTCGCGGAGTTGGCATTTGTAGATGCTACGTAGTGGTGTGTTGAAGATGCCTTGTGGAAGCCGAAGCTGCACTTCCCACATTCTCTCTCCTGCTAGCCGGGCCCCTCAGATGCACGCTGCCCCCCAGCCAGCATCCAGACCAGCCCCAGTGGCCCAGACCCAAGTGGTGGCCCTGCCTGCCACCATGGGCTCACCTGCCTGCCACCATGGGTTCACCTGCTGCTGCGCCCTGGCAACCTGGTCTGTTGGCCCAGATGGCCAGCACTGCAGCAGGTGTGGCTGTTGGGCTCCGCCATGGGGCATACCCTGGGCCATACCATCACAGGTGGCTTCAGGGGAGGAGGCAGCCGTGAGCCTGCCAGGCCCGACATCACTTATCAGGAGCCTCAGGGGGCTCAGTTGCAGCAGCAGGAAACTGGAACCCCCTACTACTTTGCGATCAAGCAGTTTCTGGAGTGTGCGTAGAACTACCCTGATGTGAAGCCCTGCAAAGGTTTCAACGAATGCTGAAGCTGTGCAGGGAGGCAAACAGCCTCTTCTCAGCAGGAAATTCACACTTGAGGCCTGGAAAGTCAGCCAGATCAATGTTACTTTAGCATCAATGTTATTAATACAAGAAGTGTATTAATACACCATTCAGTTCCACCTGTCCCTGTAGCTTCAGTGCTTCCGAATGGCCATGGAAGAAGAACGTGCTCCCACCACACAGACGGGCTACATTTGGGACACATGTTTCTCCTTAGGCCAGCTGTTTTTATGTTATTAATTTGAATAAAGTGATTTGTGATTTTTGGGGAAAAAAAAGTATAAGGTTCAAAACTATAAATACTCTTGGACAAATCCAAATAGAGGGCTAGCAAGATATCTCAGCAGATTAAAGTGCCTGCTTAGGTAGACACAGGGACCAGGGTTTGATACTTGGCATGCCACGCTGGCCCTGCCCCCGGGGAACGCTATTGAGACTGGGCATGGTGATGCACACCTGTAATCCCAGCTTTTGGGAGGCTGAAAACAGGAGGATCACTACAAGTCTGATCTGTGTAGTAAGATCCTGTAAGCTCTTTGTACTAAATACGTTTTTTAAAAATCCAAATAGAAAACACTTTCTGTATCCTATCAGGTACCCAACTTGATGTTGGTTTCAATAGATACAGACAGACAGGGTCTCTCTACAGGGTAGCCCCACCCTTGGACAGGTACAAGTTTCTGTGTGTGTGTGTGTGTGTGTGTGTGTGTGTGTGTGTGTGAGACCAGGGTTTGAACTCAGGACCTTGCATTTGCCAGGCAAGCACTTGTGCAAGCTATCTCCCTGGCCCCAAGTTTCATGGTTATTTAAATGTACTGGTAATAGCCAGGCATGGTAGCCCATATCTGTAATCCCAGCACTTGGGAGGCTGAGGCAGGAGGATTGATGTGAGCTCAAGACCAGTCTGAATAGCACAGCGAGACCCTGTCTCAAAAAGACAAAAATAAAATGTACTGGTATTTTACTTATTTCATTTATTTTCTTTTTGAGATAGGGTCTCACTGTAATTCAGGCTGGTCTTAAACTCACTGTGTAGCCCAGGCTACCCTCAGACTCACAGAGATCCTCCTTCCTCAGCCTCTAGAGTGCTGAAATTACAGATGTGTGCCACCATGCTCAGCTGGGAATTGTTTTAGTGAGCTGTGAGACATGCAAACCCAAATAACTTTCATGAAGGAAGTGATACAGGGAGAAAAAACTGATCCCGGGGTGGATGACATCCAATAAGGAACCTCCAAATGGTACAGGGAAAACTGATCTCCCAATCTGAAAAGTACCTGGGACAAATTCATGTTCTCTAAAGCCAAAGAATGAATTTTAGGAATAAACAGAGGTAATGAGCACAACATATTTATTGAGAGAAAGAAAGCTCCTGTCCAAGAGAGGGAGCATCTCTAGGAAGCTGTCTCTTCTAGGGACTTTTATAGAGGAAAACCACGTGGTGAGGCGGGTCTAAGGTTGTGGAGAAGACATGGGAACTGACCTAGGTGGGTATGAGGTGGGACAAAACTGTGGTCAGCCAATGAGATAACAAGCACCATTGCTCAGGTAAAATTGATTAAAATTGGTATCCAATGGGAAAGCAAGTCACGTAGCAAGCGGGCAAGAATACCACCTATTGGACTTGGGCTGGTGACTCTTTCCAGGCTCTTTCAAGGTGATTGATACTTATTTAGCTTATCAATGCCTGATGCCCACTCTTAAGGAAGTATGTAGTTGCTTCTGTTTACTCTTGTCTTGAGATCTGGCCCATGGCGGAGGAGTGTCTGTCTGTAGTTGTAAAGTCACCTTGTCTTCCATGTCGTCCTTGAGGGCCTGGCCCTGTCTAATTGTCTATAATATTTCTATCTAATTTAGCTACCTATAACTGTGTTAATTACTCTACTCTTGTTGCAGGTATAAACACCCGACACTCAAAATGAGGGAAGGAAAGGTTTATTTAGCTCATAGTTACTGGAGATTTCAGTCCATATTCAGCTGGGTCCAAGGCAGAGTGGCACATGGCAGAAAACCTTTCATTGCAGCGAGAAAGAGCAAGAGCTAAGGGAGAGAGCTAGCTGCTCAAGCAGCTAACTTCTCTTCCTTCCTTACATTGAAATGCAAATACAGAGCAGGTGCAGCACCCATTTCCACAATAATCAATTTAAATTCTAGAAGCTGCCCCATGACTGCATGAGGCTTTGGGGGTATACCTATACACAAACCATAACAACAACAGGAGTTTATTGTCACAGGTCCCAAGAAACAAGAGGATGTTGTGGTTTGTAGTTGGAATGTCAACCAAAGGCTATGTGCTGGGGGCTTGTTTGCTAGCTGGTGGGTTTTTGGCCACTGAGCTATATTCCTGGCCCTCCGATAAGTTTTTGGAAGGTGGTTAAATTAGGAAGATTCTAACTTCATTAGCCATTAGGGCTAAGGAGATGCCAAATAAACATTTACTTCCTTAATTTGGAGCATCAGGTATTATGTCTCAGCAATGAGAGAAAAGTAACCAAGAAAGCTCCCTTCCTTGTGATCCTGTGACCCTTGGACTATACTTAGCTATAGGTCTTCCTTTTTCAGACCCTTAGCATGTCCCCAAGAACAGCAGCTGGCCTGATAAGGTATTCTGGAGTGAAATCATGGTGAGAGAGGTAGCCTTCTGGGACCTGGGGCTGTGCCTATTCTTCAATAGCTATTTCCATGTTATTAGCTGTGGTGCCGTGGTACATGTCTGTAATCCCAGCACTCAGCAGTCTGAGGCAGGAGGATCGCTTTGAATTCAAGTCAACCTGGACTACACAGGGAGAGTCTGTCTCCCAAAAGAACAAAAAAACTGTTGGTTTTTTTGGTATTGGGAATCAAACTCATGATTTTGTGCTTGCCAGGCAGAAACTGTACCGCTAAGCTATATCCTTGCCCCCACTCCAAAGGCTGGTATTAAACTCATAAGTTCCCTAGGAATGTTGCTTTTTCAGTAAATTTATCTGTGCTATAAACACCAGTCAGAGTCATTTTTGACAGGGAGAGAGAAGAGGAGCTAAGCTCCGATTGTGCCTAAGGACAACTAAAAGGCAGATCAAGCTGAACTAGCACTTTTTCTTTGAGAGATTCAGGGTTAAATCTACACCAGTTTTCTTGTTGTTGTTTTGTGTCAGACTATCTTTTTATTGATGTTATTTTCTTATGCTCCTTAGCTAGCTGGGCACTCCACAACAGTGTTGTTTATATCATCTATGATGTCATGAGGATGCTGGCTATCCACGTTGCAGCCCATAGACTACTGGGTGGTCTCCAGGATCTCTTTAATGGTTCCAGAAAGTTCTCTGGCTAAAGACCAGTGAAGCAGCAATGTTGACCATCTCATTAAAAGTGATGTTTCCAGGGCCAGGGAGATAGCTCCATGACGCAAGTGCCTGCCTGGCAAGTGCAAGGTTGTGAGTTCAAACCCTGGTCCTGCAAAAATAAAATAAAAGTGATGTTTCCACTGTGTTT
>PVKN010039086.1:0-10944 GCA_004027915.1 Capromys pilorides | reverse complement strand
TAAATATAGATGATCTCCTTATGTGCTTTTCCATGCTTATACCTTATTCCTTTTCAAATGCAATTACAAAGAGAAACTTTCTATTTCAGGAGCAATTTTGCGACAATCTCTTATTATGGGAAATTATAACACTAAGGATGAAGTATGACAAGCTAACAGACTGTAATGAATACCACTGGAGACCAAAATACTGCTTAGTAGTTAATTAAGGAAAAAAATCACCGAATTAATGGCTTTAATGGGCTGCTTTGAGCAATATTTGATAGAAAAAACATAAGAATATATGACTCAAACATTTTTATTTCTCTTCTTTTAAAATCACATTGTATCTGGCACTATTTTTCCTTTGCTTTTTTCTTTTGTGGAATGGGGACTCGAACTCAGGACCTTGTGCTTGCCAGGCAGGTGTGATGTGCCACTGAACTATAGCCCCAGCCCTGACCTTGCTTTTTAAAATTGGAAGGGAAAAAATAAATAAATAAAAATAAAAATAAACTTGGACAGCTAGAGAATTTTTACGGACATGTAAAAATGTTGCAAGAGAAATGATGAGAAAAAATTCTGCCTTTGTTTAACTTCCTCTTCCCCTTCCCCCTCTTCTTCCTCCCCACCTCCTCTTTATTCTTTCCCTTCCCCTTCCCCCTCTTCTTTTTTGTGGTACTGGGGATTGGCCCCAGGGCTTGCCCATGCTAGAGCATTAGGCCACACACCCTGCCTCTCTGAAAACTCTTGTTAAGGCCTCAGTATTGTATGATATACTACTACAATACTTCAAATTTATATAGCACCTGTCTGCTGAAGAGCCCAGGCTTCACTGAGTTCACTTATCCTTTCAGCATGCTTGTGAAGTGTGTAGATTGGAAACAGATGGTTTCAAAATAAAGCAAAACCCAGGTACGACCACAAAAAACCTGTGATTTACTGAAAATGACCTATCTGTCCAGGCTGCAGAAGCTTAACAGATTCTAAATTCCATGCCCAATACCTTTTCCAATTAATGGCACTTACCTTCTTATCATCAAGCACATTTCTAAGCTTTTAAGACAACTTAAGCTTCTTTACATTGTAAAAATCAGTAAATTTATAGCACCAAAAACCTAATGGTACATACATATTTTATAGAACTAAAATCAGTGATGGGTGAGTCTCTGGAAGTCACCTTCCTGAATAGTCATCAACATGTCAACAAGCTACTTAGTTAGCTTGATTTGATACAGTTGCATCAAAATAGGGATCTAGGGATATAGCTTAGTGCTAAAGCACCTGCCTAACATGAGCAGGACCCTGGTTCCGCCCCCAGTACTGCAAAGAAAACAAAATGAAACAAAACACCAAACTGACAAATCAACTGATAAATATAACTGGAAGAAGTCAGATTGTAAGTGTTTTTAAAAAGCAGTCTTCGGGCAGGTGATGTAGCTCAGTTGCTTAAGCGCCTGCCTGAAAAGCACAAGGTCCTGAGTTCAATCTCCAATATTGCAATAAATAAAGAAATAAATAATACTTTTCAATGACTAGGTCAAACTCTGAGTCAGCGGTAGAGACATGTACAAAATCCAGTTTCTCTGAAACCAAGTCTCACAAACTTCCTCCTAGGTATTTTCATACTAATTCATACTGATTTCATACCAATGCTGCCCCATTCCTGAAACAGTTCATACTCACACCTTTCCCTCAAGTGCTAAGAATATGGCAAAATTCAGTACTATAGCATTAAATTATGAATTTTTGGAATTGTCTCTCCATAACTAAAACAAATCAATTCACCCATGATGAGTCATTTAATGATTAGAGTTTCCGTAACCTTCGCCAAAGCCCTGTCATGACTAAAGACAGTCAGTGGTAATCACTGTCATCTAAAAGAGTTTCCAGTGAAGCGTGGTAGTGCACACCTGCAATACCAGCACTTGGGAGGCTGAGGCAGGAGGATTGCCACAATTTCCAAGCCTGCCTGGACTATATAGTGAGCTCCAGGTCATTCTGAACTACATAGTGGGACCTTGTTTCAAGGAAAAACAATAATAAACAAATTTCCAACATTGTAGTGCATCCAGAATGCTTTGGAATTCTCAAATACATTGACCATACATTACACAGTAGATTGCTTTCTAGAACAATTATGCAGACTCAAAACATGACCTGGCTGTTTTTTTCTAACTTGAGTTTTATTATTTTAAACTTTAGATCAGTTTTGAAGAAAAGAAAAACTATCATGAAATGAGGTATGAAATGACTCTATAAACAAATTGTCCTGTTATTGATAGATGTTCATTTTAAAATTTTATTTTACACTGGTTTCATTTTTTATTATTTTTATTTATTTATTTGTTATAGGGCCTCACTACACAGTTCAGACTTGCAAAGATCCCCCTGTCTCAGACTTCCCAGTGCTAGGATTATAGGTGTGCACCGCCCTACCCAGTTCCAGGGCAGCACAGCATGGCCAGGCACCCACATATCATGCAGTAATGAGTGTGGAACCCAGGTCCTTGTGCTTGCCAGGCATGTGCTTAGACCACTGAGCTATCTCCCCAGCCCACTAGTTCTTTTTAGAATCTGTACCAAAGAGCAAAATCAAGATATGGCATGAATACACATTGCACCTAGATTACACCAGATCAAACACAACTTCTTATCTTATCATATGTGCTAAGACATTATTTTAATAAATTCTGTGAAAAGACAAGTAGAAATAATGCCTAAATCAGAATTATACAATAACAGCAAGTGGGTTTTCTTTTTTCCCCCCATCAGTTTCACCAAATAGAATCACTTTAGGGTACCATGTGAAGCTGCCCTTTTCATTAAAATTATACTGTTTGCCTAGGAGAGAAATTTCATTGTTTCTGATAGTGTCCTGCATACTGACATTCTGCCAGTATAAATAGTCACAGTCAAGTTTAATGTGCTTGTAACCATTTGTAAAAGGGACCTAATCTCACTATATTACTCAGCACTTATAATTAATTCTTCTTCCCCAAATGCTATAAAGTTAGTCATTTTTAGCTATTAAATCTGAAGAGCATCAGGCTAAAGACTTTGGACTTTAGTGCTTGATTACATCAAGCCAAGGCAGAACATAATGTATTCACCTTCCCATCTCAGGCAAAGAAAGAGGGTGGTGTGGCTATATCTAACAGTAGAAACTAAGAATTAGACTCACAACTCACTAAATTTACTAAAAATGTGTCACTAACAAGTGAAGTCAGGAATATTGAGCTCATTTTTTGCTTCATTTTGACTTTTTGTTGTATTGGTTTTTGTTTTTTTGTTTTTTTTTTGTTTTTTGGCTGAGGTGGGGATTGAAGCCAGGACCTTGCATGTGCCAGGCAGGTACTGTACTACTGAGCTATACCCCCAGCCCTTGAGGGTGGTTTTAAATGCATGATCAATAAAGATAAGGAAATGGTGTGGGCTAGTACCTAGTGATGATTCTGTTTTGATATGATTTCACAGCATTTGAAACAGAACTATCTCATGGGGCTGGGGGTGTAACTCAACGGTAGCATGTTTGCCCACATGTACAAGGCCTCAGGTTTCGTCCCCAGTATCAAAAAAAAGTAAAAAGGAGACCAAAAGAAAAAATGAAAAAAAAAAAGACAATTTATTTTTCTACTACTGTAACCTAGTTGGATAATAGTACCTTGCTTGTTTTTAAAGTTAAATATTTGTTAGAAGTTCAATCTAAAATTATTTTGTCACCTCACATCCACTTGTGGTGGTCTATCTACCAATTTAGTTAACTCTAGTAGTTCCAGCACAATGTAAATCCATTTCCAGCCAATCTGTGCCATTAGGTTAGAACTGCGTGTTTTTAGGTACTTCTTTCACAGCATCAAAATGCAGTCCTCAAGTCATTCAGAGGTGACTATTATAAATAAAAGGGACTTGGGACAAAAAATACAAAGCCAAACTCACTTAAATAGTCTCAGTTTCATTTTTACAGTTTCTGCCTTAGTTGTTTCCAATACTATATTAACTGATCCTTTTTTTTTCAAATAAATAAAGCTTTTAAATTCCTGCTCTTGGAGATTGTACTGCCTGTTTCTGTACTTCTCTGCAGTATATAATCTAAATATGAAAAGAGCCGCACTTTCCCAGCAGTCATCTTAACCTGGGCCACAGGGACTGGTACAGGGCTATATGAGAAGGTTGTTTCAGGTCCTCTCATTATTCTAACCATACCATGCACAGGCAAACACCCACCCAACTCTAGTTGGCGAACTTAGAGTCCACTATTTTTGAATATGATTTCTGGTTTGATTCATTTCAAACCACTAATAACTGATGGTTAATTTATTCAAAGATCATCCACCACCTTTAAACAGATGCCCAATATATTTTATGTTATGGCCAGCTCAGCCTGCCCTGAGGGTGAGGCTGGCACAGCATGTGGTACCAGGGATCCAACCTTGCTAAGCTTGCCTAAGCTTGCCTAAGCAGGCATTTAAGACCGCTGAGCTATCTCACCAGCACCAGATGCCCAATATATAGAATGGTTCAGCTAAATTATAGGTCAGAGCAAGGATATGGGTAGATCCTTCAAAAGGGAAAACGCTATCTTATGAAACACAGCTTCAAATCTAGCATTTAGGAGCGTCATGGGCCAGAGTAGAAGGACAATTTTCCCAGAAAACAATGAAAACGATACTTTTAAAATTGAAAAAAGCCATGATGAGATTTAGGGGGAGCCAGGCAGAATTATGTTCTGCCACAAAAAATTTCAAGACTTTATTTTTAAAACAGCTCCTATTTTTATTTTGGATAAAATTGGAGCATCAAATTTCCTTTCTGTTGCGCTCATCCAAAGGCAAGAATTCCCCTGAGTGGAGGCTAGGTCACCCCCCCACTTCTCCTCGCGGAGTTTTTGGAATATGGGCCTCAGCCATTACATTCCATTTTTAAAGTCAAAAGATGCCATGTGACCATTACCCTAGGGGCCTCTGAGGCTTAATGCCAGTTGGTCTGGGTGGGACTGTGGCCACTTACTAGGAATTCACTATGAATTGCACCTCAGGCATCACGTTTATTCTCCTAAATGCAGTGCATTTTGCCATTCCAAGTGCCTGCTCCTCAGTAGTTTTTAATTTCGCTGCATTTCCTACCTATTGTGACAAGCCACGTTCCAGTTCCCCCTCCGCTACTTTCCTAGCAGGCCGGCTATCCCCAGCATCGCGTGTCTGATCCTAAATGGTGAGGCTCCCCAACTCAATCCCAAACTGGACCTTGTGCACCAGTGGGGATTTTGAACAGCTCAGGTGAGAAGGAAGAACCATCACGGACAGGAAGTGTCAGCTGCTATTAAGCCCACTGCACGCCCGGGTTAGGACCAGCTCCCGTCTGGAGCCTGGCGGGCTGTGGGAGCCGCCAGCACTTTGCGGCAGCTGCGGCGGCGGCAACTTTGGGACTGGCGAGAAGCCAGGGCGGGGATGGTCGGCGCCCCCAGCCCCTAGTTAGAACGCTTAAGTACCGCGGGTGGAGAAAAGTAAACACGGGCCAAGTGCAGCTGTGCGGCGGAAGGGGCGATTTAACCCACTCCCTTCTGTTCGGCTTCCTAGGGAGCCCAGATAGGTCCTGGGCTGATGCAGCCGCGACCGCGCTCTGTGGGCTGCAAAGCCAAAAGAGCTAGGCGGGGAGCAGACCCGCAGCGCGGGGTCCCAGGAGAGGAGAACTGAAAGGGGCTGCCCCGGCGGCCAGGGGATGTGCTTCAGAAAGAAAAAAGTGCTTACTCATAGGGAGCCGCGGTGCGATCGCGACGATCTGGTATTGGCAAGGGAGGGAAACGGGCAGAAGGCAGGCGAGTCAAGCCAAGTTCCTTCCCCGGGCCCCGGCACTCCACCCCAGCCCCTCTCCGAGCCTCGGAGTTCGCGCTGACCCGCCAGGACACCCGAGAAGACTTGCGGGGAATGCGGGCGTCGCGGCCGGCCGGCTCCGGGATTTCCTGAGTCCGGGCGGGCGGGCGGGCGGGAGGGGGACAGCGCTGGCTGGAAAAGGACAGCAGAGGGAAGTTAGGCGCTCGGTTTCCACTTCTGGGCCAAGGCGGAGGAAGGTAATCTGGGCAAGGGTTGGCGTCAAGGACTCCGGACCGAGGTGGGCAACAAGTTAAGCGCAACTAGAGAGAAAGCACGGTCCTGTACAGTGGAGAAGCGCTTAGGGCGCGCGGGTGGCGGGAAGCCCCCGGTCACTCCCACCCATGTCCGCAGCGCGCGATCGCCAGAGCGCTCTGGGGCTCCGACCGCAAGGTCTCCGACCTCGCCAGTGCCCAGTCCCCGCGCCCGGGTGCGAGGCGCGTTCCAGCCGAGTTTCCTGAGATGCTCCCCTCCGGTCCCACTCCCACCCGTGCCCGGGATACTCGTTCCCAGGGCCTGCGAACCACTTACGTGAAGTCGCAGAGTCCCTGGTCTGGCCTGACCACCTCCGGCAAGCGCACTCAGGCAACTTCTGCCCCTTGGAATGTTTGCAGCTGCAATTCTTAAGCCAGCGCTCCCTCCCCTCCTGCCAGCCCCCTCCGCCCTGCGCCGCCGCCATTGGCTCGAGTGGTGCTAGCAGTCGGCCTGGGAACCAGGAAGGGGATTGGGCCACGAGCCTGTCACATCAACTGGGTGGGGAACCGGGAGAATGGACACCGGGATGAGCACCCAAAGGGATGGAAGTGGAACTCCGAGGCAGGGAGCAGCTACTGTACTGGTTCACCTAATTCTCCCGTCTGCTTGGGCTAACAGAAAAGTTCACGGTGCTTGGCTTGAAGTACGTGCTCAAAAAAATAATGATTGTGAACACCTTGCTTTGTGTGGTCACTGTAAACATTTGGGGGGTGGGACAGGGAGGAAAGTGACAATAGTCCACATGTCCCTGGCATCTGTTCAGAGCAGTGTGCAGAATGTGATGCTGTTTTGTAAGAAATGTTTTATTATTTTTAAAGTAAATTTAGTGAATCTAAAAAAATAAAAAATATCTAGAAACATAAAAAAAAAAAATCAGTGGAAAAAAGGAAAAGATGCAAAGGTCGGTAGTTGAATTTGAACACCGCCTATTTATGTCTATGGAGGAGGGGGAAACAATTGTTCTGGAGTCGTTAAGAGTATCTCTCATGGGAAAGGAAGGACTTTGCTGGTTTCCTCTGCTTGCTTCTGCGTAGGTGCAAAAGGACGCCTAGCGTTACCTTAGCAATCCTCCCTGAGAAGTGAAGAGAGCATAATAAACACGGCTCTCCTGCTCTTGGTTTCCACCCCAGTAAATTGTTGCCCCAAGTCACCTGTCTGGTAGGTTTGTTCAGGAAAGGAGTAAGAGGTGGAGGTGGAAGTAAGTGGTGGAAGTCACTAGGCTCCACTTCCACTTGGTTCTCACTATTCCATCTATTTTGGCCCGAGAAGATCAGGAGACTGCTCCAGCTTCCCAGTGTACCATGATAGGTTCTGGCCCTAGTATGAATTGCTGAATCATTATGGTGGTCATCTAGTATGGCTGAAGCCCTTAACACAACAGCCCATCTTCCCAAGACCACCTCCCCCTTCTTTTTCAACCCAGCCCAGGGTGCAATTTCCTTTCACCTGTTCCCAGCACCTCAGGGAAGGCCCCATTCAGCTCCTCAGGTATATCTAAACATCCTCCTCAAACCCCATCCTTGGCAAAAGGCCATAAAAGCCTCAGCCTCCCTTTGTTCTAATTCAGAGAATTCCTTATCTTCCCCAAATTCTCTCCATGTCCTCCAAGAAGAAAATAAAGCCCCTTTTCCCCTTTTCCTTCTGTCTGTTTCTCTGCTGTGCCACCGTGGAAAACCTATCATTTTGGTGCTGTGACCTAGAGCGGTGAGCAGTGTGGCTCCCAGGGCCTCTGCTGCCTGGCTTTGAGCTCCCCCACTCAACCGCTTGCTACTTCTGCTTTTGCCTCTGCCACCTGCCGATGCTAGCTCACATCCAACACCGGCCAATTATTCTTCACACAGGTGAGCCCCCAAACTCGTCTCGGGGAATCCTGTCTCGTCTCATCTCGTATCTTCCTCTCATCTCGAAAATCGTGAGCTCGCGTCGGGATCCCCACTCGTCTTCCTCGGCCATCTGGCCCCTGGCTCCCCACTTTTTCTAATGACAACTGATAAAGTGAGTGTTGGCCCTCTCTCTCTCTCTCTCTCTCTCTCTCTCTCTCTCTCTCTCTCTCTCTCTCTCTCTCATACTCACTCCAGGCTAAAAAGTGACGACTTTTTAGTGGGAAGTGACGTCGGGCTTTGCCCTAATCTTTGGCTCACCTTTTAATTTGATCACTTTAAAAATTATTCTTTCCCACCCCCCAAAACACATTCTGCTGGGCTGTCTCAATCTCAACGCCCTCATACTTTGAGCCTATCTCAACCCTAAATGACTAATTTTTGCTGTCAAACTGCTTGGCCACAATTTAAGCTAGATGATAAAACCCAGTGGCCCACAAAAAACTTTTCATCCACTAATTCTCCAAATTTAAAAAGAAAAAAAAAGTTCTGTGACCACATTGGCAAATGGCAAGATATCTGCTATATTCGAGCTTTTTTTTCTGTCTCTCTTTGAGGACATGTCCCTCCCTCCTTTGTCCCTCCCTCTCTCAAGGTCTCTGTAGTCTCTTAAGGACAGATCGGATTGCCCTTGGAGCCCCACCCTCCCTGCCTGCGCCGCCGTAGGCTAGGCCTCAGCCATAGCCTTTGCTCCTTAATTCATCCTCTAACCTCTTTAGCTTTCAGGAACTACGGAGATGCCTCTTTGCTCCCTCCCTGCCTTCCTCTCAGCTGCCAGTCAGTCTACATTCCTCACATCCCTCGCCAACCCCCTACCAATTTACAATCCAATCAGTCTTTTTCTTCCAAAATCTCACTCTAAAACAAAACCAAAAAACAAAACTAGTAACTCATTTTTCCCCCAACAGTGTGTGCCCCTCCCTCTGCTATCCATCAAGCTAAAGACAAGATAACAGCGCATACAGCAGCGACCCAGCACACTCCCCTTTCCTGTCCAGCCTGATGCTGAGCTTCTTTTCTCCTCACTACTCCGCCCCTGCAGGTCACCTCTGCAGGCGGTCTCTGGTTCCGACTGGCACCTTGTCAGTGCTCCTCTATTGTGCCGGGCCTAACCCTTACACTGCTAAGTTTGCTTGCTCCTACTCAAACCTGATACACTATATTAAACTTAAACAAACTTAATACTTATATTAAACATAAATGAGAGGTTTTTACCTTTTTCCAAATTCTTCTAAGAGATCTCTGCTAATTGACCTAAAAAATTGACTAGTCTCTCATAATTACAAACTTAAAAAGGTCATCATAATTTAGCCCGACCAGAAGTATATTTGAGTGCACTCTCATTTTATAAATATGTCTGTGTGTCCTGTATATACTTGTTTGTTTTTATGTCATTCTGTAAACAGCTGTTCTTTGTCATTTGAGCTCTAAAATATAAACTTAAAAGCATGCTTTCTCCTGAGTTACCAGCTGGTCTAGGTAATATCAAAATTAATTTATACTTAAATAACCATTAAAATGGGGAAAAATTGTTGTTAGACAGGACTCGATTGACGAATAGAGAGTGGCCAAACTTTGTTCCTCAAAAGAGCCCCAATCTCCTTAAAACACCCCCCCCAATACTTTGATCATTGGTTAAAAGACAAAGTTTTCTAAAACATTAAATAAGGTTTTCTCACAAAAGATGTTCAATATATTAAACATATTCATGCCTTCCAAAATACTGTATAATTTGGCAGTCTAAAGCGCCTGCGTAGGCAAGCTTAGGCAACTGCAGGGACCTCAGTTTGATCCACGGCTCCACATGCTGTGCCAGCCCCACCCCAAAATACTGTATACTACAATATAAACTTTCAGATTTAAACAAGCCTCAGATTTAAACATGCCTTTCTCTTACGCTCTAGGTATTTGTAATAAGAGGTTCCCGTCAAGTCAACATGAGGTTATCAGCCAAATAATAATTTTCTGTCTAAAATTTATGTGATATGTATCCTATGTGCATTTAGGATATATAGAGATGCTAAATCAAAATAGGGATTTCGTATGACTGTTATGCTACACTGATAGATATGACTATTGATGTCAAATATCTCTACTAAGTTGTGTAACTGTTGTCCATTAACATTCTACAGGGATTTAACTGCTAAAATGTCCATGGTTGATAAAAAATAATAGTTCTCTGGTTACACTTTATATTTCAAGGTACTTGATACTCGGATAAAATTCTGAATGTGTGAATTCAGAGCTATAAATTTCCCTCTAAGAACTGCTCTTATTACATCCCATAAATTCTAGCAGATTGTGTTTAAATTTTCATTAAATTCTAGACATTATTTAATTTCTTATTTATTTTCATCTGAAACCCACTGGTGGCTGAGAAGGGTGTTATTTAATTTCCATGTATTTCTGGGGTTCTTGTGGTTTCTTTTGTCATTTTTTTCCGGTTTCATTGCACTGTGGTCAGATAATATAAATAGGATAATTTCTGTGTTCTTGCATATACCTAAGTATGACCTGTGTACTAATATGTGGTCTATTTTAGAAAATGTCACATGTACAGCTGAAAAAAATATATTCTAAAGTGGTTGGGTGGAACACTCTGTGTATGCCCACAAAGTCCTGTTGTTCCAAATTCTATTTCAGTTCTGCTACTTCTTTGCTAATTTTTTGTCTGCTTGACCTATCTTTTTCAGATAAGGGGATGTTAAGGTCTCCTGTTAAGATTGTGGTATTGGATATTAAGAGTTTTCATGGCCATTAAGGTTTGTCTTATATAACTTGCTGCTCCCGTGTTGGATACATACATATTTATGAGTGTTACCTCTTCATCCTAAATTTTTCTCCTGACCAATATGTAGTTGCCTTCTTTGTTATGTTTGATCAATCTTGATTTAAAGTTTAGACTGTCTACAAACAGGATTGCTATCCCTGCTTTTTTTTTTTCAGGTGCTGTGGCATGT
>PVKN010039085.1:0-10944 GCA_004027915.1 Capromys pilorides | reverse complement strand
TTCAAATAGTGATAGTTTAATTTCTTCTTTACCTATTCTTATTCCTTTTATTTCTCTCTCGTCTAATAACTGTAGCTAATGATTCCAGAACTGCATTGAATAGTAGTGGTGATAGGGGACATCCTTGTCTTGTGCCAGATTTGAGAGTAAAAGACTTTAGCTTTTCCCCATTTAGAATTATGTTGGCCATTGGTTTCTCATAGATGGCTTTTATCAGATTGAGGTAGAGGCCCTCTATACCTATTTTCTGTAGTACTTTGAACATGAATGAGTGTTGGACATTGTCAAAAGCCTTTTCTGCATCAATTGAGACAATCTTGTGGTTTTTGGCTTTGGCTTTATTGATATAGTGTATTACATTTATAGATTTGCGTGTATTGAACCATCCTTGTACCCCTGGGATGAATCCTACCTGGTCATGGTGTATAATCTTCTTGATGATTGGTTGTATTCTATTGGTGAGGATTTTATTGAGAATTTTTGCATCTATGTTCATGAGATAAATTGGCCTGTAGTTCTCTTTTTTAGTTGCATCTCTCTCTGGTTTTGGTATCAGAGTAATACTTGCCTCTAGGAATGATTTTGGAAGGATTGTTTCCTTTTCGATTTCACTGAAGAGTTTGAGGAGTGTTGGGATCTTGTCTTCTATAAATTTCTGTAGAATTCAGTGGTGAATCCATCAGGTCCCAGACTTTTCTTTGTCGGCAGGCTTTTTATTACATTTCGTATTTCACTCACCGTTATTGGGTTATTGAGAATACTTATATCTTCTTGATTCAGTTTTGGTAGTTTGTACTTTTCTAGGAATCTGTCCATTTCTTCTGTGTCTTCAATTCTGTGAGAGTAAAGATTCTCAAAGTAGCTATAAATGACCCTCTGAACCTCTGCTGGGTCTGTAGTAATTTCACCCTTTTCATTCCTTATTGCTTGAATTTGAGTCCTTTCTTTTCTCTTTTTGATGAGGTTAGCTAGGGGCTTATCAATTTTGTTTAATCTTTCAAAGAACCAGCTTTTTGATTCATTAATTTTTTGTATTGTTTTCTTCGTCTCAATTGCATTAATCTCGGCTCTTTATAATTTCCTCCCGTCTTTGGGCTTTGGATTTCATTTGCTGTTCAGTTTCTAGTTGGTTTAGGCACTGCATGAGAGTATTTATTTGTTTCTGTTCTGTTTTCTTAATGTGTGAGTTCAATGCTATAAATTTCCCTGTTAAGAACTGCTTTCATTGCATCCCATAAATTCTGGTAGGTTGTGCTTGAATTTTCATTAAATTCTAGATATTGTTTAATTTCTTGTTTAATTTCATCTGTAACCCACTGGTTGCTGAGAAGAGTGTTGTTTAATTTCCATGTATTTCTGGAGTTCTTATGGTTTCTTTGGCCATTTATTTCCAATTTCATTGCACTGTGATCAGATAATATGCATGAGATAATTTCTGTTTTCTTGCATATACTTAAGCATGACCTGTGGACTAATATGTGGTCTGTTTTAGAAAATGTCCTATGTGCAGCTGAAAAGAATGTGTATTCTGAAGAGGTTGGGTGGAACACTCTGTGTATGTCCACTAAGTCCAGTTGTTCCAAATTCTGTTTCAGTTCTGCTACTTCTTTGCTAATTTTTTGTCTGCTTGACCTATCCTTTTTAGATAGGGGAGTGTTAAGGTCTCCTATTAAGATTGTAGTATTGAATATTAGATTTTTTATGTCCATTAAGGTTTGTCTTATATAGCTTGCTGCTCCCGTGTTGGATGCATACATATTTATGAGTGTTGCCTCTTCATCCTGAATTTTTCCCTTGACCAGTATGTAGTGGCCTTCTTTGTTATGTTTGGTCAATCTTGGTTTGAAGTTTAGACTGTCTGCAAACAGGATTGCTACCCCTGTTTTTTTTTGAGGTGCTGGAGCATGTAGTATTGTTTTCTATCCTTTCACTTTTAGCCTGTGAGTTTCTTTATGAGTTAAGTGTGTTTCTTGTATACAGCATATTGTTGGGTTTTGTTTCCTTATCCATTCTGCTAGTCTACTTCTTTTAATTGGAGAATTGAGTTAATTTGCATTGATAGTTATAATTGAAATGTATTGTCTTATTATTGACATGATTTTTATTCACTACTATTTACCACTTTTTCTCCTATGTTTAATTGGTTGTCCTGTTTGGTGGGATCTTTCTGTTCTCATTTGTTGAGTTCGAGTCGTTTTGGTCCCTCTCTAAAATATTTGTTAGTATACTGTGTAATGTTGGCTTTGACATCATGAAATTCTTTAGTTGTTGCTTGTCGTGGAAGTATTTCACTTCTCCCTCATACTTGAAGGAGAATTTTGCCGGGTATGGCATTCTGGGCTGAAATTTGTTTTCATGGAGGACTTGAAGCACTCTGCTCCATGCTCTTCTTGATTTCATGGTTTGTGAAGAGAATCTGCTGTTATTCTGATGGGTTTTCCTTTAAATGTGATCTGTTTCTTTTCTCTAGCAGCTTTTAGTATATTATTCTTTTGCTAAATTTCTGGAATCTTTTTTTAAATTTTTTTTTTTTTTTTTTTTTTTTTTCAGAACCGGGGATCAAACTCAGGACCTTGCACTTGCCAGGCAGGTACTTGTGCCCCTGAGCTATCTCCCTGGCCCCTGCAATCTTGATTACTATATGTCTTGATGTGTTTTTAGTCGGGTTGATGTTATTTGGTGTTCTGTATGCTTCAGTTACCTCAATATTCGATTGTTTTCTCATACTTGGGAAGTTTTGTGCTATTACTTGTGCCCATATTCTTTTTATATCATTTGTATTGACTCCTCCTTTCTCATTGATTCCTATTAATCTCATGTTGTGCATTCTCGCATCATCTTGCAGGTGTTGAATTATTTTTTCCTGCATCTTGGTTGTTTTTAAGAGATCCTTTCTTGCCTTTTCACTAGCTGCGAGTGTGTCTTCAAGATCTGAGATTCTATCTTCACTTTCGTTTATACGGTTTTGCCAACTTGTGATTGAGATTTTATTTTCTTGTATATCTCTTTGATACTGTTTCAGGCGATCTATTTCTTTCTTATATTACTCAGTCATAGAATCCATCATTTTTCTATTCTCTAATTTTTTATCAGTGTCTTCTTTAATATTACTTAAGTCTTTCATTATAGTTATCCTTTCTTTTTCTGTTTCAGAGGTTATTTCTGTTCTCATTTCCTCTCCACCTTTCTGCACTTGTTCTACTTTAGTCACTATTAATTTAGAAATGACTTTTTCAAGTTCAGAAATTATTTCTGATCTCATTCCCTCTATGCTTTTCTGCAGCTGTTTTTTAACTTGTCTCTAGTACTTCAAAGATTTCTTTTTTAACTTCAGAGCTTACCTCCAATCCGAGTTCCTCTATACGTTCCTGCATTTGTTTGTTTGCTTCAGATGCTACAAATTCGGAGATTTCGGCTGCATGATCCCCAATTTCTTGTGTGGTAGTGACTCCTGTATTTGTTTCAGGTGAGCTCGGGACCTGAGATTGCAATTTGCTCCTTGTCAGTATCATTCTGAGTAGCTGTGATCCTTGGTGCAGGACCGCGTGCCCGTGAGTTTTCCTTCAGACTGGGCTTGTAGAACTGCTGAGCTGCTTGTTGGCCAAGGGTGAGGGGTCTCACTCACCTGACGGGTCTGGCACTGGGTGATAGGCTGCACTGGCGGTGGGCCAGAGGATGTCTCATGTGGCAGGCCTTGTGCTGGCGGGCCTGGTGCTACCTGATGCTGATAGGCTGCACTGACAGCGGGCTGGAAGTCTTACCTGGCGGGTCTGGCGCTGGCGGGCCTGGCGCTGCCTGATGACAGTAGGCTGTGCTGGCGGTGGGCCTGAAGACCCTCACCTGGCGAGTCTGGTGCTGGTGGGCCTGACGCTGCCTGGCGGGTCTGGCGCTGCCTGGCGAGTCTGGCCACATTCTTACCTTTATAAAAAACTTTCCTATAATCTCAGAACTGAGGAGGCTGAGGCAGGAGGTTTGCCATGAAGCCAGCCTGAGCTACATAGTGAGTTGTGAGTACCCTGAACTGCATAGGGAGACCAAAAGCAACCAACCAAACAAAAATTTTCCCTACTGTGTCTTGCTCTCCGAGCAGTCATTTTTGGTACATTTATTTGTTCTGTTTACTTCCATATCTTTTTTATTTTGTTCTGTTTTAGTTTTGATTTTGATTTTGTTTTGAGACAGGGTCTTGCTCTATATAGTTAATGCCAGTTTCAGACTCACAATGTAGCCCAGACTAGCCTCGAACTTCCAGTGATGCTCTTGCCTCTGCCTCCTGAGTGTTGGCACTGCAGGAAAGTGCAGGCACTATAGGCATGTATTGACACTATGCCAGGCCAATTGTAGATGTGGCTTTATCTGTGCTTTAGGATTCTGCTGTGTCCTGAACTTTCTCTTACAGTGAGTTATATCATGATTTTAACCAAAGTTCATTGATTATATTATGATTTTTGTAAGTGTGTTCACAGTTGTACCTTAAAGAATACATATTTCTTAAAATAAAAAAAATACTTTTTAAAATTGGACTTTTTCTACAAACTGTTTCAGTATATACACGATTGAAGTTTTTTTTTTTTTTTCCTTTTTTGGGGTGGGACTGGCTCAGGCTGCCTTAAGGGTGAGTGTGGGGATTGAACCACCCACCCGTTTCCTGTGTCTGAACCACAGTGCTAACCCAAAAGGCCCTCCTCCCCCAAGTTATTTTTTTAATTGAGAAAATCCTTGAGTTCTCTTGTGTTCCTGCTCAGATCTACACTGTTGTTTCTCTCTTAAACTCTACAACTTCAACGTGCAACTTCTCTTCATCCTGCTTCTGAGATTTCTCTTTTCCTTTTTCCTCTGTTGGTGCATGCTCTGGAGTTATATCTTCTGCTCTCTCTCGCTCCTTTTTTTTTTTTTTTTTTTTTTAATGTATTTAGTACAGGGTCTTCAGGGTCTTACTACCTAGATTAGACTTAGAGTAATCTTTCTGTTTACAGCCTCCCAAGTGCTGGGGTTACAGGCACACGCCACCACGCCCAGTCTCAATCTCCCCAGCTCAGGCTGCTGGTGGTGGGGGTGGCAAGGCCGATAGGGCAGGCCCAGAGATGGAACCCCAGTTTCTGTGTCTGCCTAAGCAGGTTCTTTAGTCTGCTGAGCTATCTGGCCGGCCCCTTTTCTGCTCTTTTCCTTTCTTTTGATGAGTTGCATCTTTTGGTAACTTTAGGTTTTGAAATAGTACATAGGGTGAACTTTCTGAATTGTTATATTGATGAAAATAGTTTTTTCTTTTACTCTGACACTTGGTTGTTAATTTTTCTGGGCTAAATACATAATTCCAAAATAAAAAGTTTTCCTTGCGGTAAAAGGAATTGATTGCTCTATAATATTCTACCTTTCAGTAGCTGTGGAAAAATCTTAGGGCTGGCCAAATAGCTCAGCAGATTAATGCACCTGTAAACAGGCACAGGGGTCCTGGGTTTCAATCCCTGGGCCTGCTGTGCCAGCCCTTTCGCCTGGGCCACTGAAACAGCAATGGAAACTGGGCATGGTGGCCTGTGCCTGTAAGCAGCTCTTGGGAGGCTGTAGACAGGCGGATTACTACAGTCCAATCTAGTAGTAAGACCCTGAACACCCTGTAGACCCTTCTATATGTGTGTGTGTGTGTGTGTGTGTATGTGTGCGTGTGCATGTGTGTGTGTGTGTGTTTTAAAAGAAAGAAAAGTCTTCATGCCATGTGTAGTGACACATGCTAATTCCGGCACTTGGGAGGCTGAGGGATGAGGATCACTATTAGTTCAAGGCCAGCCTGGGCTACATAAGCAAGTTCAAGGCCAACCCACACTACGTAGTAAGGCCTCAAAAAAAGTCTTGATGCCATTGAAAATCTTCATCTTTTGTATGTGAGCTGGCTTTAAGATATTTTCTTTGTCTTTAATATATCTGATATGCCCTATTTTATGTGGGTCTTCATTTCTTATATACAGAACTTAGTGTATATAGATGTTAGGATCGAGCACAATACATTCTCTGTTTACTACACTCAACTTGCTGTTGAATGTACTCAGGCCCCTGACCTGAGTATAGGTGGATTTGATTTGCTTCACTAGGAGCAGGCGTTATTGTGGAAATGGAAGATAGGATATGTGGGACAGAGATATGATGAAGGCAGTTGAGGAAGTTTTCATCTGAGTGTTTCTGTTTACTGTATGTGAACCAAAGTCTTCCATTGAGAATAAAGAAGAATGGGAGTATGTAAAAGAGAGTTAAAAAGAGAATATATAGTAGTTATCTACTAATGAGTGAAAAAACAAATAGAATAGGGGGATAAAGTGTGGTTACCTAGCAGCATTACGAGCTCATAGAGAGATGATTCTGAATTTTGTTATTGACTTTATTAGGCATAGTACCATTAAAATTTCATGGAGTGTGATGTGTTACTACAGATTCTTAGTAGATAACTTAAGTCTTTAATGGATATGATTAAGAAACAATTTCTAGCCTTAATTTTCTAAGTTTTTATAAACACTTTAAGTGTTTTTTTTTCTGAATTCATCTGCTAATGGGATGTATTACATTATAGATTTTCTTCTGCTGAAATAATCTCTGTATTCCTAAATTAAATGCTGCTTAGATATGAAGCATCTTTTTTTTCCCCACACTGCAGAATTTAATTTTTCGGTGTCGTAAGTTTTTTTTAATTTACTTTGTTGTTGCTGGCATCATGTTTTACTACTTGGCATTGAACCCGAGGTCTTCACATTGAGTTACAACCCTGACTCTTTCAAAAGTTTGAAAATTTTGGGATGGGGTGTTGCTGAGTCATTAAATTACTTAAGCTGGGTCAGAACTTTCCATCCTCCTGCCTCAGTCTCCTTGAGTGCTGGGATTATGGCTTTGTGCCACTAGGTTTGTGTATATTTTGGCTTCAGCCTTCCATCAGCTTCATAAAATAACTTGTGAAATTTCTTTTTTTCCTTTTCTCTGAAATAATTTAATAACGTAAGGATTATGTTCTTGTAGCAATTGAGGATATAATGTGAAAAGTTAAATAAGTAAAATTTTTAGTTGTCTCAGTTACTCTTTTCTGGTTGCTAGGACAAATACCGACACGCAAAATGAAGGAAGGAGAGGTTTATTTAGCTCACAGTTACTAGAGGTTTCAGTCCATACTCACCTGGCTCCAGGACAGAATGGCACATGGTAGAGAACAACCTTTCACAGCAGTGGCAAAGAGCAAAGCCGGCAGGAGCAGCAACAACAATGGCTACAGAGAACAAGTCTGTCTCTCTTATGTTGCACTCAGGCATCAGCCCCAGACTAGGAGTAGCGTTCATAACCATAATCCCAGCAGTACTCAGACCTATAATCCCCGCCTTGAATCATGAATTAATCACAAACTCTAGAAGTCCACTCCTTGACTTCATGAGTCTTTGGGGGAAAACTAGACACAAACTGTAACACTGGGGCTGGGGTGTACCTTAGTGGCAGAGGACTGGGTTCAGTGCCCTCTACCACCTACAGATTTTTAGAAGAAACTATAGGAAAATACCTACATGACTCTTTTGTAAGTGAGATTTTTAAAAAGAAAGATGCATATAATACCAGAAAAATTAAGTTTGCTAAATTGTACCTCATTAGGAGCATCTACACTTGATCTTAGTCAAAAGACTGAGAATTGATTATTAAGAAGATCTGTTCATCAAAGAATATTACTAAAAGAACAGAAGATCTGGGTTTGGGGCACAGGCCTGTTAAACCATGTACTCAGAGGAGATTGAGGAGGATCACAAATTTGATGCCATTCTTAGATAATTAGCCAGTTGAAGACTGCCCCAATACTATTTAAAAAAATTAAAACAGACTAATAACAAATTCGAGGTGCTTACAGTACTTGTACCTGACAGAGGACTAGTATCAAGATTATATTCCTAAAAATTTCCATATCAATATTAAAAAAAGGCAACCCAATTTCATTTCTTTTTAAAAATTATTTACTTATTTGGTACAGTGCTATCCACCTCAGACTTGTAGTGATCCTCCTGTTTCAGCCTCCCCAGCACTGGGATTGCAGGTGTGTACCACCAGGCCTGGTTTTGGTGGCCATCATGGCACTCCCAGGGTTCCATGGGCCATCATAGCATTCTGTACCAGTGATCGAACCCAGGTCCTTGTGCTTGCTAGGCAGGCACTTAGACTGCCGAGCTATCTCCCCAGCCCAGGCAACCCAATTTTAAAATGAATGGGTAAAAGACTAGAGCAGGAATTTACAAAAAGAATTGTCCAGATGGCCAAATCGCAAGAGTACTCATACATGATTTTCAGAGATAGGAAAATTAAAATTATAATGTGATAACATATATGCCTTCCAGAATGATGTTAATTCAGAAATTCAATGTATTGACGAAAATGTAGAGTAGTTAGAACTCTTAGATATTTCCAGTGCGTTTAAACATTGATATCATGACTCTGCAGGCTTCTTTAATAACATCTGCTAAAGCTCTATATGTCCTCTGTGACCCCAACAGTGTCGCTTCTGGGCATAGACTCAAGAGAAATAAATAAATTGATTCATCACAATACACATACATCAGGAAAAACATAGGGGTACATCTTTCTCACTTGGGAGTGGATAGAGGAGTCTTAGCTATGATACCAAAAGCTGATAAATTAGATTTCACCAAAACTAAAACTTTTACGTTTCAGAGAGCACCATCAAGAAAGTGAAAAGATAACTTACCAAGGAGGAGAAAATATTTACTCATCATATCTAGCAAGAGACTTGTATTCAGAACTACAAATTTTACAACTCAATAAGAAAGGCAACCAAGTTTAAAAGTGTGCATAGAAGGCCAGTGATACAGCTCAGTGGCACAGTGCCTGCCTGGCAAGCATAAGGTCCTGAGTTTGATTCATGATAACCCCTTTCCCCCAGAAAAAAAGTGCATAGAGGGTCTGACTAGACATTTTTCCAGATACACAAACAGGCAATAAATACATGAAAATTTGCATGATGCTATTAGCTGTCAGGAAAATACAATCAAAACTATAACAAGATACCCCTGTATACCACTAGGATGGCTCAAAAAGGGTGATAACAAGGCAGAGATTTTGGAAATTGGGACCCTCATGCACTGGTGGGAATGTAAAATGATGTAGCTCCTTTGGAATATGGCGTGGCCCTTCTTCATATGGTTAAACATAGAGTTACCATGTTTAGTGATATAATCTAGTTCATCCCCTGGATAATTCTCTTAAGAGAAATGAAAGTATGTCCCTACTTTTGAAAACTTAAGGGTTTATAGTAGCATTCATTGTAGGCAGAATGCAAAGCAACCTAATTATACAGCAACTGATGAATGGACAAATAAAATGAGGCATACTTGTATAATGAAATATTAAGTCATCATTAAAAGTGAAATAGTGATAAACCACTCAGAAGAGGCCATATATTTCATGATTCTAGTCATACATAATTTCCAGAATAAGAAAATCTATTGAGACAGAAAATGGATAAGTAGGAGTTCAAGGCTAAAGTGGGGGTTGTAAGATAATAGCTAAAGGATACGAAATTTCTTTTTGAAATTATTAAAATGTTCTGATGTTAACTGTGGTGCTACTTGAACATATCTGGGAATACATTATAAACCATTGAGTTGTACATTTTAAAAATTGTTTTACTTTTTTGAAATAGGGCCTTGCCTTGAACACACCACCCTTCTTTTTTTAAAATTTAATTTAATTTTTTCTAAACCTCATTTATTTACTTGTGTTATGTCCAGCTCAGCCTGCCCTGGGGGTGGGGCTGGTGCAGCATGTGCTGCAGGGGATCGAGCTGCGGTCTGGTGGTTGCCTATACTTTGCTAGGCAAGTGCTTTAGATCACTGAGCTGTCTTGCTGGCCCCATACCATCCTTCTGACTCAGACTTCCAAGTGTTTGGATTAGAAGGCTTCCTGTGTTCAGCTGAGGTGGGGTGTGTGTGTGTGTGTGTGTGTGTGTGTGAGAGAGAGAGAGAGAGAGAGAGGGAGGGAGGGAGAGAGGGAGGGAGGGAGGCTGGCTTGGACTCAGAGTCTCTTTGCGACAGTGTCTTGCTATGCAGTTTAGGCTGACTTTGAATGTACTTGTAGCCCATGCTGGCCTTTAACTCACAGCAATCCTTCTGTTTCAATCTCTTGAATTCTGGGATTACAAGTTTGTGCCACCACATCTGGCTGAGTTTTATGTTTAAATGGGCAAATTGTACAATACATGAATGAGACCTCATAAAATTAAAAGGAAATAATCAGTGTGACGACATTGCCACCATATCTGAGAAAAACAAGATTCAGAGTAGTATGTAAAATATAGTATTCTATTTTTTTGGTGAAGCAAACAATAGCAAAAGCTGTATTAATGGACGTACAAAATGAGGTATGACCATATAAAATTTGTGTGTGTGTATGTGTGTAAGTGATCTTATGTGAGTGAAAAAATGTTGCACATGTTTGTTATCTTACTGGATCAAGGTGAAAAAGGAAAAAAAGGGAGAACATTACAAATGACATGGTTGATTAAAACAAGAACAGCATGTCCGATCATCTTGATAAATATAAGAGATTGGTTCTGAGGCTCCCATAGATACCAGAATCTAAGGGTGCTCGTGTCTCTTACATACAATGGCATATTATTTACAATTGGCCTATCTACATCCTTTTGTGTACTTTAACTCATCTCTAGATTACTTAATCATCTCTAGGTTACTTATAATAGTGCAGTGTAAATCTAGGTATGTGTTCTATTGTTTGGGGAATAATGGCAAGAGAAGTTTGTGCTTGTTGATTCACAACGATTGTACACAAATCTGACTATAACACATTGCTGAAACAAGCTGAGGAGCTGAGAAATGGCAGAAGGCTACAGTAGAGTGTATCATTATTTGCATGAATTCAGGGTAGTGTTCTGTGTTGCAAATGAAGATTTTTGTTTTT
>PVKN010039084.1:0-10944 GCA_004027915.1 Capromys pilorides | reverse complement strand
AAAGTTTGCAGTTTAAAATGTGATGATCCAGAATATTGGTCTGATAGTAATCAGATCTGTACTAATGGGCAAAGATTCAACATTACAGAGAAGTTCTCATGAGGAAAAGTGACCATGATAATTAAAGAAAGCCTCCTCATTCTCAGGGAGTATTGAGCGGTAAGACAGAAACAAACAAAAGTATCTGCACTACTTTCAAGTTAGACCAACAAAAGCCAAGACATATCCTTCCCTTTGATGGTCTCTCCTGTTGCTTTCTTGCTATGAGTAGCTGAACTAACCCACATACAATGCCATTGCAGATACATGTATTACCGCCTGTGGGTGGGCTGTAGTTGTCATTCTTAGGATTGATGGTTAAACATCAGAGTACATGATAAATTGCTAGAAGCATGGTCTTGTGTTTTCTAACAGTGATAGGTAAACAAACTGAGTTTCTGCATTTCAGAGTGGTAACACAAGGATAAATCAAATAGCAAATTAAATTTAGGTACGCCATCTGCTGCCTCTATTTTATGAATTCCAGCCCACAGGACATTGACTGGGCATGAATGTATAAGCCGTTGTCTTTTATTGCTGGACTTAACTACAAACACTGGACAAATGTTCATCCATGCTGTTGTCCTTCCTAGAAAGAGTAAATTTTAATAGAAGAGAATCTTTTTTTAGTTGTTTAACTTTTCTGTTTTAATAAAAATAAAACACAACAGAAGAACAGCCAGCATGTACTCGTTCTCCAAGTGCAACATCTCAGCAGGCTTTAGGAACTCATCCACAAGGGGTAAATTGTATAATGCGCAATTGTAAGTAGAACTGTAAAAAAACATATTAGGCTTCCATGATTTTATTCCCTTCTTCTGGTAAGAGATCATTACTTCTCCCTGGCTCTTAATGGTTAAGCCTTTTATAACTTCCAATTCCAGCGATGTTCTTGATTTCTTCTGATGGTGACTTTTAATGTCATGTTTTCCCCAGGTGTTTGAGGAAATTTTTCCCCTCATTTATTTTTAATTCACACATATATAGTAGTATATGGTGTACTATAGAGTATTTTGATAGCAGTCCATTACAGAATGGCTACATCCATCCATTTAACACAGGCATAACATACTTATGAAGTTTTTGTTGCGAGGTCACTTAAATGTACTCTCAGCATTTTTAAGTCTCTAATATATTGTTATTAACAGTAATTTTCATTATGTTGTACAATAAATTGTCTGCACTTATTCCTAGTGTCTGAGTTTTTATGTTTTTTGACCAACTTTTTAAATTAAATCAGGACAAGCGGCAGAAGAAATTGTCTTATTGTTTCAAAATTTATATTTTAAATAAAGGTCTACTTTTGGAGAAGCAATAGGCATATTTTCACTGAACAGTTGTTTGCAGGTAAGGAATTGTATTTTGTTGCTTTCATTTAGGATCAGTTTTATCTTTTAATATTGATGTCAGTATTCAGTAACATTTTCTCAGGAACAGTGGTTACTAGGCCTGGTAGAGCTGCTTTTCAAGGACTTCTGTAGGTTTTTAACTAACACTATAAAATGACTTCTCTATTTCCAAGGCTAATAAAAGTCTTAATGATATGTACATCCAACAGATGGGGCAGAGGGCTATTCTGGCAGTGGGCAGTTGAAATTGGCCCTTAGTTGTTTGTATAAAGCTCTCTCTAAAGTCAATAAAAGGTAATTTTCACACATGATTTAGTTCAGGGTATAAAATGTTGGGACGAGTAGCTGGTTTAAATCCAATGGGCATAAGGGTAGCAGTTGGTAAAAGTTTTGTATGATGACAAATTTTAGCTGATAGAGTGACAGGTTGATCAAGAGAAATACAGGGTTGGGTTGCAAATTTGTGGGTAGTAGTAGGGCTTCAGAGGCAGAGTGGGCGACAGCTGAAGTAGTTGTCCCTGACTTCCCTGGCACAGGTCTTGAAGACCCTTGAAAACTCTCTCTCCTCTCTCCTCTCTCTAGTCCTCTGACTTTCCACTGTCTCACTCCAGTATTACCTATTTTTGAAATTTCTTTTTTAGTGCTTTGTGTAACAAATATTCACAAAACCAAATGTTCACTAAAATTACTATTTTGCTGTGGGAGCAGCTTAAAGGATATTGGGAAGATATTGAATAAACTGTCCATACCTGAGCTTGAAGGGTCAGGTAAATGGCTAAGACCATGTGAAGCATAAGAGTGACGCTTGTGTTTTCCCTGGTTATGGAAAAGGGATGTTATGTTTAATAATGATAAAGCCTTAATGAATCTGAGAAATGGTCTGGACAAGTGAAAAGTGTGAATAGAAACTCTTACTGATGTTGTTTCACACACTTAACGAAATTTATTGTTAGTGACTTGCATATATTAATGGCTTACATGCATTGGGGAATTAAGTGAAGTTGAACCATTTATGTTTTTCTGACATTTTTTTTTTTTGTACTAAAGATCAAACTCAAGACAGCTTGGAAGGCAGGCACTTCTACTGCTGAGCTACATCCTAGTCCCTGATATGCATTATTTTATCTGATGCTGGTAAACTTGGAATACAGTTTGATGAGTACCTGGCAGGTTATATTGAATAGGTTCATATTCTGATGGTTTTTCTTTTTCAGTACTAAGAAACAAACCCAGGGCCTTTCCAATGTCATAAAACTGGTGTATTTTTATTTAAGATAGGTTTTTACCAGGTCTCTAGGTTTCCAGGTTGGACTCCAATTTTCAATCCTTTTTGCCTCAGTTTCTCAGAGTGTCAGCATTACAAGTCGATGCCAGTATACCCATTTGGTTCTTGATATTGCTCAAATAAAAATAAAGTCAGCGTAACTCTGTTTATCAAGAATACATGGCAGAGTAGAAATGACATTATAATCAGAATTATACACTTTTTAAGGCTTTCTCAGTTTTCTCACTCTTAGCACTGTTGACATTTTTGGTCAGATCACGTTGTTGTTGTGGGAACTTCCTTGTGCACTCTAGGAGGGCTAGGAGTAACCCTGGCCTCTCTCAGTAAGGCATAAGTACCCTCTACTCAAACCTTGCTTCCTCATTTCAAGTTATCATCACCAATAATGTCTAAAGATATTGTCATATATTTGCTTGAGGCTAAATCTGCCTTACTGAGAACCACTGGCCCACTGATAGGATTGTCTTGCTTCCGAATAATGCTACTGCTTCTGTGAACTTCAGTGAGATTGTAGACATAGATAGAGGGGCAAAATTCAGAACAAAGGTGCAGGTGTAGTATATATAGTGTGGACATTGTCCACGACATTTTTTTTCTGTGGCTGGCTCAGTCCGCCCTGGGGGTGGGTCTGGCACATCACGTGGTGCAGGGGATTGAGCTAAGGTCCCCTGTGCTGCCTAAGCTTGCCTAAGCAGGTGCTTCAGACTGCTGAGCTGTCTGACCGGCCCACCCATAACTTTTCAAAGGGCTCCCTTATTATCTTTAAGAACCCATTAAAGCTTAAATTATAAGTCAGTGCAGCAACAATGAGGTGCGTAACTGCCAGTGTGAAAACAATGCTTGCTACAATAGATCCTTCTCTGGAACCGTGCAGAGCAGAGAGGTTGGTGACCACAGTGTGGTGACAGTTTCGTGAGGTGATGCTGAGAAACTGCTCCCCCCACCCCCCAAGGCAAAAGAGGCCCTGGAGTGTGACTGAGGTGTGGAGGCCGCGGTGTGAGGAGCGCGGAAGCAACAGCAGTTGGTCTACGAAGCGGGCGGCAATTACTGAGTGGGAGGCTGTTCTGGAGTAGAGGTAACTTGATTTCTTTAAAGTTCCTTGGCATTTGTTCCTTCTGAACATCTGCAAGTGCTTCTCGTCTCAGAAAAGTGGAGTTTTCTGCAGTCCCGCTGAGCTTAGAAGCTGTGACCATAGTTAATGGAGCTGAATACTGTCTTACTATTCCTCATCTCCCTTAGACTAAATTCCTGCCACCCTTTCCAGGTAAAGTCAAACTGGGGCAGAGAAAATTAGGAGCTGTGTACTGATTTCTGTTCCCTCCATATTTTATTTATGATATTCTATCCCCAAAATGAAGAAGAAAGGTTCATTTCTGACAAGCTCTGTGTCTTTGTGATCCAATTAAATGTTTTTTGGCTACCCTTCATTTTTTTCCCATAGACTATAGTACATTTTGGACTTTATTGCCTAATGCTGTTAGTAAATATCAGTGTAGGAATGAAGCATTTTCCTTTGTTGATGCTTGCCTTTTCTATAGGATTAGAAAGGCTTAGTGTGTCTTGCTAATTTTTGAGTTACAGAATTTTTAAAAACCATTTACTAGGGCCAGTCTGATAGCTCAGCAGACTAAAACACCTGCTTAGGCAGAGTGCAGCGGCTGGGGTTCATCCCTGGCTTGCTGTTCTGGCCCTGCCCCTATGCTGAGACAGTGATTGAGACTGGGTGTGGAGGTGTCTGTGGTGTTTGTCTACAGTCCCAGTGCCTGGGAGGCTGAACATAGGAGGATCACTACGCATTCGATCTGCATACTGAGACACTGCAGACCCTATACTAATAACATAAAAAAACAAATCAAAATCGTTTACTGAGTAATTTAAAAGAAAAGGGTGGTTCAAGACTAAAGTAAGTAGTGCATTTTTGTTTAAAATGAGACTGTCAGTGAGAGTTTGAATGTGGAGAATAAGGCGCATTTTGGAGGTGAAGGGCGATCGGTGCTTGTGCAGGGAAGCAGAATGCGCTGCTGAAAAATGAGTAAAGACCAGATCAGCAAATCAGGGACAGGCAAGGAATAAAGACCAGACACAGGACAGCTCTGACACCTGCCTCTCTCTGCCTACAGGAGGACATAGATTTAAAAGACAAAAGGCATCTTGCTCTTTTTTTACCAGGGGAGTGAAAGGGGAATCACGGAGATGAACTTCAGATGCTTCTTGGCCTGGTATCAGAGATGATACCAGAGGCCTAGATGTTGGCAAGTTTCACTAATGAACTGTTACCTTGCTGCTTATTGGCTTTTACCCAAACTTACATGTTTCATTCCCTGTGTTTTTACTAAGTACGTATGAACACACTCTGCTCATTTTCTGTTGTTAATCTGTCTTTTGTTATGTCTGCTCCAATTAGGAATTTATGGGATTATTTTCCTTCTTCTACAGACCTGATGATTGGAAGATAAGGTTTTTTATTTTCTATCTTTTAATCTTTTATTTATTTGGTGCACAGTCTTGCTACATACATCAGAGTCATAGTGATCCTCCTGTCTCATCCTACCCCGTGCTGAGATTACAGGAGTGCACCACCATGCCTGATTTTGGCAGGCCAATCTGGTGCACTCAGGGTGAGGCCAGCACAGCATGTGGTATTGGAGAACAAGCTTGGGTCCTTGCACTTGCCAGGCAGGCACTGAGCTATCTCCCCATCCCAGGTGAGATTTTTTTTAAAGGAACATTCTATATGCTTCAGAGCCTGCAGATGGGATCTTGACAAACAAAACAAAACACCAAAAATGTGGCAGAAATCTGCATAAGGTTTACATAAATAAACATATTTATTTATACTTTATATGTATAAAGTATTTATACTTTATATGTATAAGGGTTATATATATGGCTACATATACTTTATATATGAATATAACATATTATAAGGAATATTTATTAGCAAAAGTAGGTTCTCCCAGATCTCTACAATGCCCAGTTAAAAGAGGAAAGTAAAAATTTCTCTGTCCATGAATTTTCAAACTGAAGATAACTAGAAAAAAAGAATTATAAGAATTAATTTGAATTGTGACTCTTAATCTTGGGTGTCATTTTTTTTTTTTTTGTTGACTATTTTCCTTCCTCAAGTAGCAATTGATTCTTGTTTATGTCTTAATAGCTTATCTCTGAGATCGTTAGACCATTGAAAATATTTTCTCTGGTCTCTACCACTGGGAAGTATTACATGTTGGCTTGTATCCAGCAGCCAACCTGGCAGGGTCAACCATGAAGTGCTCTGTGTCAGCTCTTATAGGAGTTTGTCACATGAGGTTCCAGCTCATAGATGGCTGTGCTGGTTGATACACTATGTCAACTTGAGAAATTTAGAAGTTTAATTAAGCAACTCAGCAGGAACCAAGACTCTTAGTCTGTAAACATCCTCATCCTGTACAAGAAGAGAACATGGACATTGTGTGAGTTCTACACCCCCAGCCCCAGGGTAGCTTGTTTGTAGTATAAGGAGAGGAGAGAGGCTTGCTAGAAGCCACAGCTGCTGCCCTTCCCTTTGCTCTTCACTTTTTTCTGCTGCAATGAATGCTGCTCTTTGCCATGTGTCATTCTGCCTGGGAACCAGCTGAGTATAGATTGAAACCTCCACAAACTGTGAGCTAAATGAACCTTTCCTTCTTTAATTTTGGGTGTTGGGTATTTTTTCCCAGAAGTGAGTGAAAAGTAACTGAGACAGAATTTGGTACCAGAGTAGGGGTGTTACTGTGACTATACCTGACAATGTGAATTATGAACTTTTGGGAATGGCTTATCGGAAGAGATAGGAAAGGTTTGGAGAGGTTGCCTGCTAGTGAAGAGCTGGAATGCCTCCAGCCCTTCTGTATGAGAGATTCTGGTCAGAGCTCAGAAGACCAGAATGTTAATAGAAAGCCTGCCTGTGGAGACCAGGCTGGGGATGTTCCTTCTGGGAAGAAGGACTACATTGGTTGTTGGACTCCAGATAATGTGTGTTTTGGCTTGGTGGAAAGTTCATCTGAACTTTGCTCATGTCCAGAGAGTTTGCCTGGGACTGAAATTAAGCATGGTGGACCTATTAATCTTTCAAAAGAACTTCGAAATCAGGTGAATATTGAGGCAGTGGGCATGACTATTGTTGGGGGATTTTAGTCAGATTTATGTGGAAAATCAAGGGAAAAGAGCTCAGCAAGATGATTTAAATGTGAGCTTTGCCAGAAAGGAAGCACCAGAAAGACTGTGGATTGCAAAGATAGAGCTGAGTTCTCCATTTCCAGGAAGGAACAGGAGAGTAGAAACCATATCCTGAGGGCATCACAGGAGGTGGCATGTTCTTACCCTTTACAGCCTCAGAATCTCCAGGGTGAGGGATCTTGCTTTGAGAAGAAAGCTGCAGAGCCACATGTTCCAGAATGGAGACAGCGACCACACCAGTGTAGAGATAAGAAATTAGCATCTCAAGAAGCAGAGAGCAATAAACAAAGCCCAGGGACAGTTGTAGTCTGTTACTTGGGAATTTCTGGAAGCTGGGATTCAAAGAGGTACATAACAGCTTATCCTGATGGCTCCTTGTTTGTTGTTTCCTCCTTTGCCTGGGATGTTAATGGTTGCTTCCTCCCCTGCTTGGAATGTTTTTAATTAACATTTGTGTGAATCTAGTGATAGGGAAAATGTAGAAGTCAATAGAAAATGTGGTCCTCAAGTGATCATGTTCACTAGTCCAAAATAAAGCTGAGATGCTTCGGGGGTTCTGGGCTCACTTCAAGAGAGATAAGTCTCAGTGAGACCTCTGAGCTAAATTCATCTGGTTTTCTCATCATTTCTTTCGACACTGACACATAACATACAACACACCAGGTTCCAGAATGGCACTGGCATAGAGAATTTCTTCCTTGATATCAGGGTCAGAGTGCTCAGCAATCCAGGTACTCAATCCCTGTGGCCAAGAGAGAAGAAAGCCTGGCTGCTGATCCAGCCGGCAGTAGACCTTGGCATCATCCATGCAGTGTTGGTTTTAGGTGCATTCACAATGCAGGAGTTCTGAGGTTAAGGAGGTTTCCACCCAGGAGGCTAGGCGGTGTGTCCCTGAGAGGGGTGTGTGTAAAGCTGTGAGTGAGAAGCCGATCATCGGGAACTCCAGAAGTTTGAAAAAAAGCTAGGAATGTGGATTGTCTGAGGAAAACTATAAGAAGAGAGCAAAGCCAGCCTAGGAGAGAAGTCATGGGAGCTACCAGCAGAAATGCTGTAGGGGTGGAGCCATGTAATGCTTTTCTAGCTCACAACTCCTTACAGATTGCTTTGGATGTTCCACATAGAGCTACAGGATCTAATGTTTGCCCTTTTGGATTTTGGGCTTGTTTTGGTCCCAGTAGTTTGTATCCTCCTATGCATACCTTTTGGAATGGTAATGTTTTTCTTGTGTCATTGAATGTTGAAAGTATTTTACTTTTCATTTGTGTAGAGTCCACAGCTAAGAGTTTACCTTAGACCTTTGAGGAGACTTGGAACTTGGACTTTTAAGCAATACTGAAACTGTTAGGGCTTTGGCAACTCTTAGAGGTGGACTAAAATGCTTTCTGCATAAAAGGATGTGCTTGAGTATTTGGGGGAGTAGTACCCAGAGGCAAATGTCATGGTTCTAATGTAATACAATCTTCACATTGTAAAATGTTAATAAGCACGTCAGTGTGCTTGGAACTGGTTTCAGGAAATGTCTGGTTGCTAAGTTGACAAGGGGTGAATTGTACTGGTTGATACATTATGTCAACTTGAGAAATTTAGAAGTTTAATTAAATGACTCAGCAGAGAGCCAGGATTCTTAGTTTGTAAATATCTTCATCCTGTACAAGAGGAGGACATGAACATTGTATGAGTTCTACACCCCCAGCCCCAGGGTACCTTGTTTGTAATATAAGGATAGGAGGGAAGCTGACTAGAAGCTGCAGCTGCTGCCCTTCTCTTTGCTGAGTATAGACTGAAATCTCCACAATCTTTGAGCTAAATAAACCTTTCTTTCCTTAATTTTGTGTGTCAAGTATTTTGTCCCAGCATCAAGTGAAAAGTAACTGAAGCAATGGCTTTCTCACTTCAAGATTCATTGCTTTTGGTTTGTACAGGAAAATTTGATGCCAGTGTATGACATCACATATCAGCAGGTATGTAACAAGTCATTTTTCATTCTATGGAAGACCCACAGAAACTATATCTCACTATTGGTGACAACAAATGTCTTTGATTTTCTAGGATGCCTCTGGGAGTGAATGCTCAGACCATGAGGGTTGCATCCATGTGCCCTTTGGAAATGGCTAGTACATCTGTGGTTAATGTATAAACGAATTATTGGTTTAGGCTGGAGTCACTTGGTAGGAATATCTCTTTTCCTCCAAAAGTTTGGCAGCATTTTTCTTAGTCTTCTTGATTCTGTTTGATTTTCCCTTTCCATGGGAACTTCTCCTGTGACTCTTTAAACTTTTGTTGACTCTATCGTCCACCTCTTCTGTTAACTTCCTTTCTTGTTGGCATGGTTTCTTTTTAAAATTAAGGCAGATGTAGAAATCTGTTCTGGAAAGATTTAGTCACCATCTGGCAACATGAAAAAAGGTCCCAAGGTGCCCTGAGTTGGAAGTGGGGGCGGGGAGAGAGGCAGGTACGACCAGATCTATACACAGTAAAAATTACTGGAGGATTTTGAGACAGAAGTATGCTGAATCCTGGGTATCAACACCAAAGGATCTCTGTGATTCAAATCAGAAGGAAGTCTTTTATTTTAAGCTCAGGACAAGAGTGATTCTATCCAAACCAGAAACTACTTGGCTTAGGGTCAGCTAAAATCTAAGATGTGTGTTGCTGGTACTTAACGATGCCATGGTATGGTGATGCAGCTTCACATATCACCAAAACGGTTTTGTCTATCTATGGAACCCTGGAGAAGTCTGTGGGGAAAACAGATTATGATCACCCAGGGCAAACCTGGAGGTTCCAGCTCAAGACAGCTGCAGTTGGGTCAAGCTGAGTCTCTGCAGCTGTTCGATGGGCACCCTTAAGAAACTTCAGATCCTTCCAAATTGGCTCTTGGAAGGCCTTTTCCTTCCTTCTGCTTTTACTCCTCCATCTTTGTTCTGCCTTTCATCTTTTGTTTTGTTCCCATTAAGTCCTTGCTGTGACCCCTGCTGCCTTTGTCCCTCTACCCCTTTGTATTTCTGTCCCTCAATTACTTGAAGTTGTGAGTCTGCTTTCATGAGCTTTTGGGTCCCTGGAAATAGCTGCCTGCTGCTAAAAATGAAGAAGATTCACTAGAAGTAGACTGGCGCCTACAATTATTTCACCTTGATGCTAGACAAATGTGCCCCAAGACTTCTTCATGGAGGAAACCTTGTTGCATTCCTTTTCCTGTGCCAGTGTTAGTCCTGAAGTGCTGTGACATAATACCTGACATTTGCAACTTAAAGGGTGAAAAGAGTATTTCACAGTTCCAAATGGTTCAAGTAATGACGCTGGCTCTGTTTATCTTAGGCCCCAGAACCATCAGAGCTGAGAGGAGCTCTGGAGGAAACCTGCTCACTTCCTGGGGGCTGAAAGCACAGCGAGCAGGAAGAGGGCCAAGAAAAAGAGGCCCAGACAAGCTACCCCCATCCAGGGCCCAGCTGGCCTTCTGGTGGGTTAGCGTCTTCCTGACCTGGTCAGGTTCTCAAATCCTGTAAGCTGGCAGCCAAGCCTTCAGTACAATGAAGTTTTAAGGGGACAGTTTGGATCCCAAGCACAACATCACCTTTGAGATATAAATTTCAGAGCCATCTCTTTTGACATGCAAACTTCAGAGAGGTGACTCGTCAGAAAGGAAAAGCCCAAAAGGCTGGAAATTGGGCAGATGGAAAATCTTGTCTTTTCCATAAATAGTTCACAGAGAAGTACTTGAGATGATGGTTAGCTTTGTTAATGCCTTATTAAAGTTTCATAAGCAATCTACGCATAATTGCTAAAAACAAGTGAATTAAATAGATGTGAGTGTGATAAAAGTTTATAAATGGACATTTAAACAATAATTATGGTTTTTAATATATTTACTTATACACTGTTTCCTAAATTGCTTTGGTAACTAACACCTTTAAGTTTTACTAAATTAAGCTAAAAAATAGATACTTATTGAATATGTAGGTAGTTTTCCCAATAACAGAAAGTACTGAAATATTAATTACTAAGCATAAGTTTAAGTTTATGTGTTCTTGGCATCTTGCTTCTATGTGGTATAGAACTGTTAGACACATTTGG
>PVKN010039083.1:0-10944 GCA_004027915.1 Capromys pilorides | reverse complement strand
AACAATAGTCAAATATTGGGCATTGTTTTCTTCAAATTAGTTACTCATAGTCTCAGCATTTAATTGTCTACACAATATTAGCACACATCTTTTCAATGAATGAAGAGAAATTAGTAGTATGGTTATCTTAACTATTTCATATATATATTTTTTCCTTTTCCCTTCTTACTTTTCTCCATTCTATAATCCTAGTTCTCTTTGCTTTTGAAGTTTCTATTTTATAATATCTATTGTACATTTTAGACCTGATTTATTCTTCTAGCTTTTTAGCCCAGAGAGAAAGCACAATGTTCACACATGTGCCTCTGGTTTATTTTAATTATGAGTATGGTCTTGAGTTGTGCCCATTTACCTATAAAAGCATCCAGTTTAAACTTCTTAATGGTTGGGTAGTACTCCACTGTATAAAAAAAATTTATGTTTTTTGATCCATTCATCATCTGATAGGAATTTGGGTTCTTTCCAAAATCTGCCCAAATTTTGCTGCTATCAACAAGGGTATCAAATTTTCTTTCTTAATTGAGTTCTTGTCCAGTTTTGATATCGGCATAATTCTTGCTTCAAGGAATGAATTTGGGAGTATTGCTTCTCTTTAAATTTCCTTTTTTTTTATTTTTCTTATTTTTAAAGAGGTCATAAATTAGAATTAAAAATGGAAAAAAAATACAAGTGATAGAGAATTTCACTTAACAAAGTAATATGAATTTCACAATATTTCTTGTAATAGTGTTGACTTCCAACCAGTTATTCATATTACCATATATATATATATATATATATATATATATAAGTAAAATTGCAAGAATAAATAAAGACATCTATAAGATATTAAGAAGAGAAAAATTGCAAACAATTTTAAAAAGATGAAACAAATTAAAACGTTACCTGCTGCTTTCCAGAGACCAAAAGAAATGTACAGTACAGTTGCCCAAACCATCCTGTTTACATACATAAATATTTTTCCCCCATTCCCTCTCTTGTCCTTCTCCTTAACTAGGTAACTCTTTCCTTTTTTTTAATTTCATCTTTTGAGTTCTTACACTAGGGAGACTATACGATATTTACATATGTAAGTTTGACTTATTTCACTTATGAGTATATGTTCAAGGTGCATCTGCTTGTATATGAAGTCTTCAAGTTTATCATTCTTTAGAGTGGAGTAATATTCCATTTTAAGAAAATACCACATTTTTTTCAACCATTCTTCAAATGATGGGCATTTTGGTTGTTTCCAAGATTTGGCTATCACAAACTGTGCTGCTATGAACATAGGTGCACAGATATCACTATGATAGGATATTTTCAGATTTTTTGGGAAAATTCCCAGTAGGGGGATAGCTGGATTGAATGGGATTTCCAGTTCTAGTTGCAAAAAGAGTCCCACACTGCTTTCCATAATGGTTGCACCAGTCTGCATTCCCACCAGCAGTGCAGAAGTGTTTCTTTCTCCCCATAGCCTCTCCAACATTTGCTGTTGGTTGATTTCTTTATGGTAGTCATTCTTTCTGGGGTGATATGGCATCTAAGTGTTGTTTTAATCTACATTGCACGAATGGCTAGTGATATGGATCATTTCTTCATGTATTTATAGGCTTGCTGAATTTCTTTCTCTGAAAAGTGTGTGTTCATCTCAGATGCCCATTTCTGGATTGGATCTTTGAATTTTGGGACCCTAATGGTTTTTAGTTCTTTATAAATTGAAGATAGAAGACCTTTGTCAGAATACTTTCTAGTTAAAATCTTTTCAAAATTTGTGGGTTGTGTTTTCACTCTGTTGGTAATTTCTTTTGACGTGAAAAACTGAGCCAAAGGCAGTCCTGGTTATTGATTCTTTCAAGTGTTAAACATGCATTTTGATTCTTGTCCATGAACTCTTTGCCTACACTGATGTTGTCCAGATTTCTTCCAAATTTCTCCTCTAGGAGATTTAGTGTTTCTCTTCTAATATTTAGATCTTTAATTCATTTTAACTTTAGTTTAGTGCATGGTGATAGACCTGGGTCAAATTTTAGTTTTCAGCATGTAGAGAGCCAGATTTGCCAGCACCATTTGTTAAAGAGGCTATCATTCTTCCAGTAAACATGTTTAGCCCCTTTGTCAAAAATAAGGTGGCTGAGTATGTTTGCATTTACTTCTGCATCTTCTAATCTATTCCATTGATCCTCAGGTCTATTTTTTTTGTCAATATCATGCTGATTTTATCATGGTAGCTCTGTAGTATAACTTTAGGTCAAGAATTGTAATGCCTCCTGCCTTTGTTGCCCAGGATTGTCTTTGCAATTCTAGGTCTTTTCTGGTTCCAGATAAATTTTAGGAATGATTTCTCCAGGTCTGTGAGGTATGTTGATGGTATTTTGATAGGGATTGCATTAAATCTGTATAATAATTTAGGCAGTATGGCAGTCTTCACTATGTTGATTCTTCCTATCCAGGAGCAGGAATATCTTTCCATATTCTGAAATCCTCTATGATCTCTCTTTGCAGAGTACTGTAGTTTTCATTGAATAAATCTTATACTTCTTTAGTTAGGTTAATTCCTAAGTATTTTATTTTTTTCAGTGCTATTATAAAAGGTATTGCTTCACTAATTTCTCTCTTAGTGTGTTCGTTATCTGTGTAGAGGAATGCTATTGACTTTTGTAAATTGACTTTGTACCCTGCTATGCTACTGAATTTGTATATTAATTCTAGTAGCTTCTTGGTGGAGTTTTTTGGGTCTTCCAAGTAGATTATCACGTCATCTGCAAATAGTGATAGTTTAACTTCTTCTTTATCTATTCTTATTCCTTTTATTTCTCTCTCTTGTCTAATGGCTGTAGCTAATGGTTCCAGAACTATATTGAGTAGGAGTGGCAATAGGGGACATCCTCGTCTTGTACCACATCTCAGAGTAAAAGACTTTAGCTGTTCCCCATTTAGAATTATGTTAGCCTGAGGCAGGAGGATCGGTGCACGTTCAAGACCAGCCTGGGCTGCAAAAGTGAGCTCAAGGCCAGCTTGGACTGCATAGCGAGACCTTGTCTCAAAAAGACAAAAAAAAATAAAAATAAAAAAATAAAGAATTATGTTAGCCATTGGATTTTCATAGATGGCTTTTACCAGACTGAGGTAGAGGCCTTCTATTCTGATTTTCTGTAGGACTTTGAACATGAATGAGTGTTGGACTTTGTCAGAAGCCTTTTCTGCATCAATTGAGATGATCATGCGGTTTTTGGCTTTGGCTCTATTGATATAGTGTATTACATTTATAGATTTGCATATATTAAAACATCCTTACATCTCTGGGATGAATCCTACCTGGTCATGGTGTATAATTTTCTTGATGATTCCATTTGCAAGGATTTTTGCATCTATGTTCATTGAAGAGGGGCCAGCAAGATGGTTTAGTGGTCTAAAGCGCCTGGTTAGGAAGGCTTAGGCAACCACAGGGACTGCAGTTCAATCCCCAGAACCACATGCTATGCCAGCCCCACCCCTGAGGTGGACTGAGCCAGCCATAATGCCAAAAAAAAAAAAAAAGAAAGAAAGAAAGAAAGAAAGAAAGAAAGAAAGAAAGAAAGAAAGTTTTACAGTTTGATATCCTCAATTTCATTGAAAAGTTTGAGAGTACTGGGATTATGTCTTCTGTAAATTTCTTGTAGAATTCAGTGGTGAATCCATCAGGACCTGGAACTTTCTTTGTTGGTAGACTTTTTGTTACATTTTGTATTTCATTAGCTGTTATTGGGTTGTTGAGAGTTCTTATATCTTCTTAATTCAGTTTTGTTAATTTATACCTTTTTAGGAATCTGTCCATTTTATCTGTGTCTTCAATTCTGTGAGAGTAAAGATTCTCAAAGTAGTTATTAATGATCCTCTGAATCTGTGCTGGTTCTATAGTAATTTCACCTTTTTCATTCCTTATTGCTTGAATTTGAGTCCTTTGCTTCCTCTTTTTGAGGAGATTAGCAAGTGGCTTATCAATTTTATTTAATCTTTCAAAGAACCAGCTTTTTGATTCATTAATTTTTTGTATTATTTTATTTGTCTTGATTGAGTTAATTTCAGCTCTAATCTTTATAATTTCCTCCCATCTTTGGCCCTTGGGTTTCTTTTGCTCTTCCTTTTCTATACAGTTTAGGTGCTGCATGAGAGTATTTATTTGTTCCCGTTCTGTTTTCTTATTTTTTTATTTTATTTATTTATTTACTTATTTATTTTTTAGGACCAGAGTTCAAACTCATGACCTTGCACTTGACAGGCAGGCACTTGTGCCTCGGAGCTATCTCCCCAGCCCCTTCTGTTTTCTTAATGTGTGAGTTCAGGACTATACATTTCCCTCCAAGAACTGCTTTCATTGTATCCCATAAATTCTGGGAGGTTAATTTCATCTATCACCCACTGGTTGCTGAGAAGGGTGTTGTTTTAATTTCCATGTATTTCTGGGGTTCTTATGACTTCTGTTGTCATTTATTTCCAGTTTACTTGCACTGTGGTCAGATAATATATATGGTATAATTCCTGTTTTCTTGCATATACTTAAGCATGACCTATGCACTAGTGTTTGGTCAATTTTGGAAAATGTCCCGTGTGCAGCTGAAAAAAGTGTGTGTTCAAAAGTGGTTGAGTGGAGCACTCTGTGTATTCCACTAAGGCCAGTTGTTCCAAGATCTGGTTCAGTTCTGTTACTTCTTTGCTAATTTTTTGTCTGCATGACCTATCTTTTCGGGATAAAGGGGTACTAAGGTCTCCTGTTAAGATTGTGGTATTGGATATTAGATTTTTCTTGTCCATTAAGATTTGTCTTATATGGGGCCAGTGAGATGGTTCAGCAATCCAAAGTGCCTGCTTTGGAAAGCTTAGGCAACTACAGGGACTTTGGCTCAATCCCCATCACCACATTCTGCATGAGCCCTACATCCAAGGCAAGCTCAGCTAGCCATAATAATAAAATAAAATAAATTTGTCTTATATAACTTTGTGCCCCCGTGATGGGTGCGTACATATTTATGACTGTTACCTCTTCATCTTGAATTTTTCTCCTAACCAGTATGTAGTGGCCTTCTTTACTTCATTTGATCAGTCTTGGTTTGAAGTTTAGACTGCCTGCAAACAGGATTGCTACCCCTGCTTTTTTTTGAGGTGCTGGGGCATGTAGTATTGTTCTCCATCCTTTAACTTTTAGACTATGAATTTCTTTCTGAGTTAAGTGTGTTTCTTATATACATCATGTTGTTAGATTTTGCTTCCTTATCCATTCTGCCAGTCTATTTCTTTTAATTGGAGAATTGAGTCCATTTACATTAATGGTGATAATGGAAATGTACTGACTTTTGATTGACATGTCTTTTACTTACTACTATTTACTCCTCTTTCTCCTGTTTAATTGATTGCCCTATTTGGTGGGTTCCTTCTGTTCTCATTTGTAGAGTTCAGGTCATTTTGGTCCCTCTCTAAAATATTTTTTAATAGTCTATGTAGGGTTGCCTTTGACATCATGAAGTTCTTTTTTTTTTTTTTTTAAGTTTATTTTATTTTCTTAAACCACATTTATTTGTTTGCATTATGGCTGGCTCAGCCTTCCCTGGGGGTTGGGGGCAGTGCAGCATGTGGTGCCTGGGATCGAGCTTCAGTCCCTGCAGTGGCCTAAACTTCCCCACACATGTGCTTTAGACCACTAAGCCATCTCACCAGCCCATCATGAAGTTCTTTAGTTGTTCCTTGTGAAAGTATTTCACTTCTCTCTCATACTTGAAAGAGAGTTTTGTTGGGTATAGCAGTCTGGGCTGGAATTTGTTTTTATGGAGGATTTGAGGCACTCTGCTCCATGCTGTTCTTTACTTCATGGTTTGTGAAGAGAAATCTGCCATCATTCTGATGGGTTTTCCTTTAAATGTGATCTGTTTCTTTTCTCTAGTGGCTTTTAGTATATTATTCTTCTGCTGAATCCCTTTAAATTTCATTAAAGAGTTTGAGAGGGGCCAAGGAGATAGCTCAGGGGCACAAGTGCCTGCCTGGCAAGTGCAAAGTCCTGACTTCAATCCCTGGTTCCACAAAAAAATAAAATAAAATAAAAGAGTTTGAGAGATAGTGACATTAGTTCTTTTTCAACTTTTTGTAGAATTCAATAGTGATCTTTCAAGACCTGGAATTTTTTCTGTTCTTTTTATTTTTTTGGTATTATGGCTGACTCAGGCTGCCCTGGGGTTGGGACTGGCGCATCATGTGGTGCTAAAGGTTGAACCGCAGTCCCTGAGATTGCCCAAGCAGGCGCTTTAGACCACTGAGCCATTTCATCAGTCCAAGGAAGGCCTGGGCTTTTCATTGTTTATAGATTTTTAATTACATCTTTGATTTCATTGATTCATATTGGTTTATTTAGGAATTTTATATCTTATTTCAGCTTTGGTAATTCATATGTATCTAGGAATCTGTCCATTTCTTCTGCATTTCCCACACTCTTAGAATACAAGTTTTCAAAGTAGGTATAGATGATCTGGATTTTTGCAGTGTCTGTTGTAATTTCACCCTTTTCATTCCTAACGGCATGGATTTAAGTCTTTTCCTTCCTTTTTTTGATAAGATTGGACAAGGGTTTGATAATTTTATTTAATCTTTCAAAGAACCAAGTGTTCATTTTATTGATTCTTTGTATGGTTCTTTTAGCCTTCAGTGCATTAATTTCTGCTTTAATCTTTAAAATTTCCTCCCTTGTATGGGCTTTTGGTTTAGCCTGCTCTTCTTTTTCTATAAGTTTGAGGTTCATCACTAAGATGTTTATTTGTGCTTGCTCTGTTTTCCTGACATGAGTATTCACTGCTATAAATTTCCCTCTTAAGACTGCTTTCATAATTTCTAGTATGTTGTACTGTCATTACTGTTTAATTGTACAAATTGTCTAATTTCTTCTTTAACTGATGAGCAACCCATCAGTTGGTCAGGAGGGAGCTATTTAATTTTCCCCTGTGTTTATAAAGTTCTTGTGGTTTCTTTTACCATGGATTTCCAATTTCACTACACTATGGTTTAATAATATGCACAGGATAATTTTAATTCCTTTGTACTTACTTATTATTTGCTTTATACAATTGGGCACACTGGTATTCTGTGGCATAGACATTTATGATGGTTATCTCTTCCACTTGAATTGTTCTTTTTAAAAGGATGTAGTGACTTTTTTTTTTAACTTTTTTTTTTTTTTTTTTTTTTGCAGAACCAGGGATCAAACTCAGGACCTTGCACTTGCCAGGCAGGCACTCATGCCCCTGAGCTATCTCCCTAGCCTCTGTAGTGACCTTCTTTAAACTCTCTTAATGAGTCTTGGTTTGAAATTCAAATTTTGTTGGGGCCAGCAAGATAGCTCAGCAGTCTAAAGTGCTTGCTTAGTCAAGCTGAGGCAGCCGATCCCCAGCACCACATGCTGCACCAGACCCACCCCCAGGGCAGGCTGAGCCAGCCATAACATAAATAAAGTTTTTTAAAAAATCAAATAGCAAATACGATAGATACCCTGATTTTTCTGGGGTCCTGTTGCATGGAGTATTGTTCTTCTTACTTTGACTTTCAGTCTATGAATTTCATTTGAATAAAATGTGTTTCTTTTTTCAAATGCATCATGTTCTTGCATCTAGCTTCTTTATCCATTCTGCCAGTCTGTGACTTTTGATTAGTTAATTGAAATCACTAACATTTTTAGCTATAACTGATATGAATTGACTATCATTGTCATACTATTTTTCTGGTGTTGATTACCCCTCTCTTTTTCTCCTGTTCCTTTGTTTAATTGTTTGATAGAGTCATTCTGTTGGGTTCATGGAGTTGTAGTCTTTGTTATCTCCTTCTAGAATGTCCTTCAAAACATTTTTGGAGGGCTGGTTTTAGGAAAATTTATGGTCATAAATTTTTTCAGATGTTCTTTCTCATAGAAGTATCTTGTTTCCATCAGTTTAGAAAGATAGTTTTGCTGGATACACTAACCTAGGTTCAAGGTTGCTTTCCTTTACAACTTGAAATATGTCACTCAAAGCTCTCTTTGACTTGAGGGTTTATACTGAGAAGACAGCTGTGATTCTGATGGGCTTTCCTTTATAGGTGATTTGGTTTTTTCCCTGAAATCTTTTAAAATTTTATTCTTGTGTTGAATTACTAGAATGTTGACTATCATATATCTGGCTATAGATTTTTTTTATGTTGGCTAATTTAGAGTTCTATATGCCTCACTTAATCATATAGCAAATAAGCTGGGTGTGGTGGCACATGCCTATAATCCCAGCACTTGGGAGGCTCACACAGGAGGATCAGTGTGAGTTTGAAACCAGTCTCAGCTAAACCATCTCACCCCAGAAAGAATGGCTATCATAAATAAATCAACCAACAACAAGTGTTAGAGAGGCTGTGGGGAAAAAGGAACACTTCTCCACTGCTGGTGGGAATGCAGACTGGTGCTAAACCAATCAATATAGTAATTTAGTAATCACATACCCTTAGTCCACATTTACATACCCTAAATACAGCCACTTCTGAAAAACCCCAACTGTGAACTCACAGGCTTTGGAAGGATATGTAGATTAAAGCCATAACAATAACCAATAATACTTGTGATAGTTTAGTACAAACCGCTAAATTATCATGGCCCTGATTCAATATAGCTGAATCCCCAAAACAATACCTTATGTGCTCAATGACCACTTCCTCCTTTTTTCTCACTCCAGCCCTCGATACAACTTCCTTTTACCTTTCCCACCCATACAAGGAAACCTCCAGTCAGCTCCTTGTGTGTCACTGAACCTGCCCCTCAAACTCCATCCCTACCAAAAATCCATAGTCTCATCCTCCCTGTCTCAGGTCAGAGCATCTTCTCATCTCCCTGCCCTTGATCCTCTTTGAGTCTTCAGAGTTAATAAAGACTCCCCTCGCTCTTATTTCTGCCTCTTCGCCACTTGCTGCCACTATTGCAACCACCGATAAAACCTAACAATTTGCATCTGAGGGTGATCATTGTTAAGTTCTTATTTAAAGATATAGGTTTATAGCTAGATTGACTAAAAAATAGACTTCTTGTATTCTCCCTGTCCCCAACATGCACCGCACCTTCCGTTAACTATATCTTGACCAGAGTGGTGTATGGGTGTCTTCTTGCTCATTGCTGGGACAAAACACTGAACATTCAGAATTAAGGAAGGAAAGGTTTATTTAGCTCACAGTTACTGGAGGTTTCAGTTCATACATGGCTGGCTCCAAGGCAGATTGGCACATGATAGAGAGCAGCAGTTCACAGTGGTGGAACAAAGCAAAACAGCAAGAGTAGAAAGAGACAAGCAGTGGCTGCAGGAACTGGCAAACCTCTCTACTCTCTTTATCTTGTTTTCAAGCTATCTGCGTGTAGCACTGACACCTATAATCCCAACAGCACTCATACCCATAACCCCAGCATTGGATCATGAATTAATCACAAACTCTAGAAGCCTGCCCCAATGACTGCATGAGGCTTTGAAGGGACAACGACACACAAACCATAACAATGAATTACAGCTGGTGAATATATGTCAGCATTATTATCACCCAAAGCTCACATTTTACCTTGGTTTTAACTGTTGGTTGTTATATCTTGGTATAGTTCATCATTCCCTTCCACTTATTTCTTTTTTTTCCTTCATCTCACATAGAAAAACCAATCTTTTTGCAGCCTCTGTGATTTTGAATCTTATAGGATGTCATATAGTTGGAATGTTACAATATATAGCTTCTCAGATTGCTTATTTTCACTTAGCAATACATATTTAAACTTTATTTTATGGTTGGCTCAGTCTGCTGTGGGGGTAGTGCTGGCTGGCATGTGGTGCCAGGGACCAAAGCGCAGTCCTTGGGGTTGCCTAAGCTTGCCTAAGCAGTCACTTTACAGCGCTGAGGTATCTGTTCAGCCCCAGCAATACATATTTAAATTTCCTCTATGACTGCTCTTGGTTTGATAACTCATTCCTTTTCTGTTTATTTACAACTTTTTTTAAAAAATAAATTTAAATTTATTTTAAAGAGTAAAAATAGCAGAAACAAAGATAGAAAAAACACAAGAGTACATATAGTACAGAATTTCAAGACAAAAATTTAACAATGGTTGCATTACATATTTCATCATCAAATCAGTTAAGATCAACAGACATAGGTATGTAAGACTGATCAAACAATTAAACATTAACATTTTCAATAAACATTAATTTTTTCACTCTTCCAAATGCATTTTGAATTTAAGTCACTTTTCAAAAAAAAATTATAGGGGTTGAGGATGCAGAAAACTCAAGGCCCTGAGATTAATTTCTGGTACCACCCAAAATTTATTTATTTATTTCTTCTTTTGAGTCCTTCCACTAGGGAGACTATACAATATTTGCATATGTAGGTCTGGTTTATTTCACTTATGAGTATATGTTCAAGATAAATCCATTTATATATGAAGTCTTCTAGTTTATCATTCCTTATAGCCAAGTAATATTCTCTTTTATGAAAATATCACATCTTCAGCCATTCTTCAGATGATGGTATTTTGGTTGTTTCCAGGATTTGGCTATCACAAATTGTGCTGCTATGAACATAGGTGCACAGATATCACTATGATAGGATGTTTTCAGTTCTTCTGGAAAAATTCCCAGTGGGGGGATAGCTAGATTGAATGGGATTTCCAGTTCTAGTTTTTAAGGAGTCCCACACTGCTTTCCATAATGGTTGCACCAGTCTGCATTTCCACCAGCAGTGGAGAAAGGTTCCTTTTTCCCCACAGCCTCTCCAACATTTGCTGTTGGTTGATTTCTTTGTGGCAGTCATTCTTTCTTGGGTGAGATGGTATCTAAGTGTTGTTTTGATTTGCATTTCACAAATGGCTAGAGATGTGGAGCATTTCTTCATGTATTTATAGGCTTGTTGAATTTCTTTCTCTGAGAAGTGTGTGTTCATCTCAGATGCCCATTTCTG
>PVKN010039082.1:0-10944 GCA_004027915.1 Capromys pilorides | reverse complement strand
AGAAAAATTGAAAGCTATAAACCAAAATATTAAGTGTGATTTTCTCTGGATGACAGGTTCAGAGCTTACTTATTATAAGATATCATTATTTCTAGAATGTTGTTCATTTAATAGGACTTATGTTTCAATGCTAAGGAAAACAGCTTAAAGTGTTATAAAATCTAGTTATAAAAACTTAGTCCTACTCAAGTTCTCACTCTGCCAAGAGTCCAAGGTCAATGTTTAGTCAAAATTCATTTCTAGGACAATTGACTACATAGATGAATCTCAAAAACATAATACCAAACAGAAGAAACCAGACCCCCCCAAAATAAAAACTGATTGTTTCTATTTCCCTAACAGAAATACAGGCATAAATAACACCATGATTTCTGAAGTTACGACTGAGGTTACCCTCGCTTAGCATTATCTCGCTTTTTGTACTATTTCCAGGATTACTTAGCAGAGCCCCTGGGAGAAATGAGTCTCTGCCATCTCATGTGGGCTGCCTAGCCTAGGAGTCCTATTTCAAAACAGCATACCTCCTCTGCTATAAAAGATAATCTGATGACCAAATGAGACTCTTGGTGTTCCTTAGGGGCTCTGATCTACTTGATCAGCCAATAATACACGGCTGAAATTTCAGATATACAGCATAAGTCTGGAGCCCAGCACTGAAAGGATAGAAGCATTTCCAAACTCATTCTTTCCCACACATAGTTTCCCCACAGCAGTAGAACTAAAAAAAAAAAAAAAGAATACAAAATAGGAAATTAAAAACAAAGCCCATAAATAAATGGTGCTCTTGGTATAATGTTGCAACATATGACAGTCAACAAGACAGTTCTAGATTAAAATAATGCATAAGGATTCCCCAGTCCTTCTCAGAACCATTTCCATCCAGCTCACACTTGGTATCAAGGAAACACTTCAGGAGAAAGGAAGATGGGACCTCAAGGACAGAGAAGTATGATGGATGTGGGTGAAGAGAGACTTCTAGATGCCTGAGCTGTGCTGGCTGATTTTCAGTGTTGCATCCTCAAATCCTTTGAATCACCTGGAAACCAGGCATTGTAATCTTTACTAAAAATGAAAAAACTGAGTTGAAGCACAGAAAGATTTGTGCTTTCCCTCCTTGGCTGCAAATTAGTTACCTGAGTTTTAAAAATCCAGATGCGATATCTACCTATACTTTATACCAATTCTTTCTGAATGTCTAGGGGTGGGAACTCTCCAGCTTGGGGGTAAGAGGTAGTGGAGCTCAGTAGTGGAGCATGTGATTAGCATGTCTGAAGCACTGATAAAGGGATAATCAACCCCTGTCTGGCCATGCAAGGACCATAATGCTCGTAAACTTTGCTAAGAGGCAGGGACATTGCCAAGTAGATTTTTTTTTCTAGCCCCCTATATCCCTTAGTCAAAATGGGATTGCAACCTGTCCCTTTGTACTAAAGCAGATGTTCATGCCCTCCTGTGTTTTAGAGAAAAACCAATGGAAGTGTCAGACACCAGGTTTCTGAAACATCAAGTCAAAGAAAGCTAGCCAGCCCACCCCCTAGCCCCCCAGACCCTTGGCCCCCTACTCCCAGTAACATTAGACAGGCTGATTCTGCTTGGGAAATAATGGCTTCCTACAGTTTGGTGGTTTTAAAGGGTCTTCTATACACTCGCTTATTTGACAAGATATTAGGCACAAGCCATAGCAGAGTGTGTGCATTAATGAGACCCACATGTAACTGCTTAAGCATAAACACTCACTTAATCCCATGTAGCTGAATGGTCTAACAAATGAATTAGCTGGTGGCATCCACTTAGGATATATGATCCAATTTATATTATGATTTCTTTCTAAGGGCTGAACTGATTTTGACACATATAAAAATGTGGTTTCAATCACCCACAATTGCACCATTTGAATGAGGGAGAGGGAACGGCTTTTAAAGGCCTGAACAAGAGGAAAGCAAATAAGTCAGAATGAAGCAAATTTGTGCCAGGCTGGGAAGAGCACTGCTGCTACTATCATGGAGCCCAGAAGACTCTCATCTCTGCTGCTGGGTTTACTCTGTGGAGCCACGAGGCAAATATTTGGGTATGACCCTAAGAAAGATGTCAGAGAATTCCTCACCACCTCCTCCCTCAGATTGCCTTAGGGACTAGGGAGAGTTCAGAGTCCTGGGACTTTTAATTGATACTTAAGCTATGGGAAAAGGACGGGACTCTGGAAAGCACGGGGTGGCCATCCTAAGAGCACAGCTGAGGCTAAACTGGTTTTATATGTTCAAAGTACCTCCCCTACATATTAGGCTGGCATAATGTTGCCAAGAGGGAGAAATAGTGGAATTCCACAGATGGCTGGGGAAGTCACAAATCCTTGTCATAAACCAGGGACTCAATGCACCTTGTCTTTGGGCCATGTACTCTGGCCTCACTGACTTGGCTTGATTTTCTACGGTATATCTGGGACATAATGCTGCAGCCTTTAGAACAGCCTTCCAACTGAGGCTGTGCTCCTGGGGTTGTGGCGTTAGAACTGTGCCTGTCTCCTTTAAAATCTGAAGCCCACATTGTCTACATGAAGCCGCTCCTTGTGCCACAACAGCTCAGCTATGTCTGTCCACATGAGTATAGAAAACATAGAAACAACTGCTGTGTGTTTTCATGTACTTGGCACTAGGCTAGTGAATTTTCTGCATTGTACTCTAATTTTTATAAACTGAAGAAAACAGGTACTGAGAAGCTATGTAACTTTAGAGTCAACTCTCCTGCTTTTGAATGAAGAGCATCTAACTTAATGCTGGTGATGTCACCACCCACACGCACATATACACAAGCTCTACAGCTCCCCTATCATGATGCTAAATAATGACCTGAATTGTATGCAGCAACCTTGGAAGAGTTTTGAACAGTCCTTTATTCTCTCAAGATGAATGTTCTTTTTCAGTCAAACCATGTTCCATGTGAATCATCAAACCGGCTGTGGCAAAACTCTCATATATTAACTGCTTCCTTTTCTCCCTAGGCATATAGCTCAGACACATTTCCAGACTCTCCTGTAACTAATTATAGCTCCATATCTAAGTTCTGGACAATGGCAAATGGCCATAAATGATGCACTTCTCCTTTAGGCCTGACTCATATAACCTTCTGCATAGCTCTCCTTACTCTCTCTCCTCTCATCTATTGGTTAGATTCTAATGTTCCTGTAGGATACTTTAAGGTGCTGAGGGTAGCAGAAATATGATAGAAGTTTGGGCCTCATAACTTGAAATGCAAATTCACAGGCTTCATGCCATACTTACTGAATGAGAAACTTGGACAGAAGGCAGTCCAGCAATCTATATATTCTAATAAGTCCTACACATGATTCCTTTCTTTTTGCAGTGCTGGGATCCAACCCAAGAGCCTTGGGCACTCTAGGCAAGTGGTCTACCAACTCCAAATAACACAAATACACATTCCTGGTGGGAAGCTATTGGTTTCAGTGAGTTGGGATCCACTGACCAAATCTACAACACTTTCTTCAAATGTCAATTTGTATCCATTCATTTCGTCATTTAGCTGCACATGGTCCCCATCTTGTGACCATCCTGTATACATTGTACTCCATATGCTTATCTTAAGTTCTCATGTGGCAGAGACCATCTCTCACACCTACTAGTAAGTGTTAGAAAAAAGGAAGGGAAAGAAGGAAGGTGGGAGGAAGGGAGGAAGGGAAGGAGGAAGGAAAATGTTTGTGTATTTATGATACAAAACAGGGCAAAACAGCCAAGTGACTGCTTATCCCCACTAACAGATGGAAAATATCAAGTGTTGGAAAGCTAGGTGATAGGGCTGGAGAGACAGCTCAGCAGTCTATGTGCCTGCCTGGCAAGCACAAGGACCCAGGTTTGATCCCAGGTGCCACATACTGTGCTGGTCCAAGAACTCCAGGCACACGGAGCTGGTCATTAAAACTGGGCATGGTGGTGTACTCCCATAATCTCAGTACTTGGGTGCCTGAGACAGGAGGATCACTATGAGTCTGAGCTATGTAGTGAGACTTTACTAAATAAATAAATAAATAAATAAATAAATAAATAAGAGTTTTAAAAAGCTAGGTGACCACTCAAGCTGTAATTCAGTGAATACTCCCATCTTCTAGATTCTCATCTATAAATCTAAGATGACAGTGGGACATATTCCCACTGGGATGTGATGATTTAAAGAGATCTTTCTGTAAGATACTTAGAACAATCCCTGTCATGCAGAAAGTGCTCTACGAAGATCAGGCATTGCACTCTATTGGGTGATAGACCTGAGAAAGTTGAGTCACTCTCAGTCCCATTCCCTCATCTATAGATGAGATATTACAAGGGGTATTACAAGGACCAGTTGAGATCAACAGTGGCAGAAGCTGAGCACAGAGGAGGGGCCAGGCTAAGCACTACACCCCTCCAAAGCCTGCCCCTGTACATCACCACGTCTTGCTAGTGCAGTGCAGATCAGAAGAAAGTACTGATTCCCAAGAAAGTACATTTGACAGCAGGAAGTGTCTGCAGCATTATCACTGAGGGTCTGGTCTTGGAGGAGGGAGCTCAGGACCAGGACAGGAACTGACTCAGCCCTCCATAGAGGTGGTCTAGGGGGAACAGGTCCTTGGGCTCTTCAAATCCCTGCTTCTTTTCTAAACAAATAATAGTGGCCCAATTAACTCTGATCTAGATAAAGCTTTGTCAACTATGAAAATCTGCCCACAGCAGCTAAAGAACAAAGGTTAGTCTCAGCTCTCCTAAGACTAGTTATTAATGGATTCTAAAAGGGAAAGGGGCTGCTTATTTATTACCTCCTTCCAGATCATCCCTTTCTGAACAAAGTCAAGCAGAGAGACAGGAAGACAAGGAATTTCCTTCTTCATGTTGTTTTCTTTTTTAAGATTAAAAACAAATTTACAAGGTCAAGAAAATCCACAGTGCTGATTAAGAGGCATGGAAAAGAAGTGAAGAAGGTGGAAATTGTAAGCTCTCTCCCTTTTTATCCAATGTCCACCTTCCATGTGTCATTATTTTTTCTTGGATTGTTCTATGTAACTTCTCATAAAAGTATGACCTTGAAGAGAAATTTGGCAATCTCTCACAAAACCAAAGATACATATGACCTTCCACCCAGCATTCCACTCTCAGGTACATCTTCCATCTTGGTGCTTTCACAGGGGTTGACTATGTACACAGAGCAAGAGTAGTTACAGTTCTCAGTAGAGTGTTTCTAACTTAGAGAACTAGCTTGCAGAAACACAAGATAACAATTCTGATGGTGCAACTAGCTCAGCCTAGGTGAAAGGTAGACGGCAGCCAGTCTTAAACAGGACCTATACCTCAGTCCTCCACTACTCAGGAAAGCAGAGAAAAAGACAAGCTTTTACACACCTCATCCTTGGTCTTGTCCTGCCTTCCCTCAAGTCACCAAAGGCAGATGGGGAAAAAATTAGGCCTTGTGGGAGTAGTGATGTTGCTGAAGAAGCCCTACCAGGCTGAGAGCACTGGAGAGAAATAATGCCTCTTCAACTGCAGAAGAAACAACTTGGGATATGGCTTCTCTGCACCTGGACGCTTCTGCCCTCTGCCCTGCCCACTCCAGATCACTGTGGGATCCCCTCCTCCACAGTGCTTCTGAAAGCTTCCAGTCTCTCACACACTGCAGAGTGCTCTCCTCCTCTGGGCCTTTCTTGGAACCTTTGAGTCTAATGACTCTTAACACTTGCTGCACATCAGAATCACCTGGGAAGCTTCTAATGGCCAGGTCTGCTCTGTTACCCCTCATGCCACCCAAGAGTTTACATTAATTGGCCAAATTTATCCTAGATTGCTCCAAAGTGCAGTCAAGGCTAAGAACCACTGGCCAGGCCCTTTGCCGGGCATACACTTTCCTACTTCTCTGCACTTTATAGGGCAGTTCCTCAGCAGCCTACTTTTGGGTTTCAACATATATGTTACTTCTATCTAAAAGCTTCTCTGGCTCTCCCAGATTGACCTGGGCCTCTCATGAGCTCCCATGGTATCTCTCCTTACCCTTACATGAGTCCCATAGTGTGTGGAATGTCCTGTTTAAGGGGGCGAGGACTCTTTCTGGAACTGCTTACCTTCATCAGCCCTCATGCCCAACCTAATGCCTGACTTAGAGTAGATAATTAAAATTGTTTGAGTGAATAATTGCCACAGCATATTTAGTGCTGTTCCCTTTCCCAAGACACACTATTAGCAATTTTTACTGAGCCTTTTCCAGACCACAGTAAAATACCCTGTTCTTCCTTATGGTAACTGAGAGGAGAAGTTTCTAGTTACTTTTTTATTGTGGCAGAGATTGACTAGATTTTTGCCAAACCACTTACCTTTCCTCTGGGCACACTGATAGGCCACATTTCCCAGCCTCCCCAGAGTTATGTATAGTCCTGGCCCATGAAAAATTCCCTCACATTCCCCCAATGCTGAACTCACTGTCATCCTTGGAGTGCTGGCTGGATTCAAAGATCCAGTAGAGGTTGAGTCCAACCAAGGCCCTCACAAAAGGTTGAGGCACAAGATAGAAAAAGCCCAGGTTCTTAAATGACCATGCAGAGCATACCACCCTCCTCCATTGCTAACTCACACAGACTGTGGTGCAAATGAGACATAAACATTTATTGAGTTAAGCTACTGAAAATTGCAGGTGGCACAGCAGTTGACTTGCCATGGGAATATGTATTTTTAAACTTATACCAATTTCCCAAAACTTCAAGGTATATGTAATCTATAAATTCAAAGGTCAAAGTGAGAAAAGACTCACCCTGACCTGCTTCATTGTTCTGTAAAGAGACATGGGATTTCTACCCCAGAGGATGTGCAAGTAGCTTCATTCTTGTTTCCCTACTTCCCAAGTCAGTTAAACATCACCTGATCTCAAATAAAGTAGGGAGTTCTCTTCCGTTGCCAGTTGGTCCCCACCTCTCTTTGACTTGTTGCCTTTCCTCTCGGTATCCAGGAAGTGGCTTGACCCACATGAGGACTAAGTCCCCACTCTCACATGGTGCTCTGCTACCAAATTATTTAACCTGCTCTCTGATAGCCAGGCCTAACTAGCAACAGGCCTGCCCCTGCCCCAGCCCTACCACCACATTCCCAGGATGAACCAAAGAAGCTCAGTAACCAGGACTGGTTTCTAGCCAGAAACCAAAGCAAATAATCTGTTACTTTTCAGAAAGAACCAAAGGGGATTTTCATGTGTGTTTATTTCTTTTTTACAAAAGGAAAAAAAAAAACTACATTTGAAGGACTTCAAAGAAGAATGAAACCTACATAGTTTCTGAAATTGTTAAACCTCAATAAAAATTTAACGCCAATCTGTTCTTTGAACTGAACTTGTATTTTTGTTTATTACAACTCTGGCTCCTACTGTCACTTACCTCTTCAACTTTCACCTGTATAACCTCCTTTGGGAAAAGAAAAAATCAGCATGTTATGAAATAGTTGGAAGAGCCGGGGGCGGTGATGCACGCCTGTAATCTCAGCACTTGGGAGGCTGAGGCTGGAGGATCGGTGTGAGTTCGAGACCAGCCTGAGCTACAAAAGTGAGCTCAAGCATAGCGAGACCCTGCCTCAAAAGGACATAAAAAGAAAAAGAAATAGTTGGAAGGATACCTTCTCTGTACATATATGTTCCTGTATTCATATCCAATATAAACTTCCCTAAGTTCATTGCTTAAAACCATAATTTTCAATTGGGTTATTTATTTACCAAATATTTATTGCTATCCTTTCTAGACCTCGCAGAAAAATGCAAATGAACTGACCCAGTTGCTACTCTTCAATAGCTAACCATCTGGATAAAAGTTATGTTTAATGCTCATGTAGCTCCAATAAAGGTTCAGTGAAGGAAACTCCATAAAAGAAGGTAGAAACATATGGGATAAAGGCTTAGAGGAACTGTGACTTGCCTCTAAATGAAAAATGCTTCCATTCATGTAGTCATTCAACAAATATTTATGGAGCATCTACTATGTGCCAAGCACTAGGGTTGTACTATGCATATGTAGTGCTAACCAAGACATTCAGGCCTAGTTTCATGAAGGAGTTGCTGTCTGAAGTAGGCCAATAGCTATGAGTAGACAGAACATAGGAAAATAACAATAACAATGACAAACAAAAGTAGGAATTTAGCCCCTTTGTACTGTGTTATGCCTATCACCTATTTAACTATTTCAACAACCACAAAGACAGGCACAATTTCTATTCTCATTTTATAAGTGACAAAATTACACTTAATGAAGTTAACTTACTTGTCTAGGGTCACACAGAGGCAGAATTGTCCCCTGGATGGTACAGATCCATGGACCTAATCTTTATCCACTGTACCCAAAATCATGAATGAGCTTGAGTTACAGGACAAGGAATTTCAATTTTAGTCTTTGCCATGATGTGAACCACTGTTACACAAAGGATAGAAATGCATAAGGGAAAGTTAGAGCCTAAGGCTTCCAGTGGTGTTAAAAGGGACATTCTAGACCAAATTCAGGCAGGCTCAACCAAGCAAGAGACAATTGTTCTATGTGGCCTAGAATATTAGTGATAAAGGGCTCAGTTGGCATATAGTGCCACTTCAGACTACAATATCTCTTGGTCATTTTTGTAATTAAAGCCCCTGGTAAGAGACTTCATATGGAAAGTAGAATGTTTTCCAGCCTGATCTAATATTCAATGCAGTATTCTGCTTTAAAAATAATTTGCTTTCAGTGTGCCATAACGCCATCACCGCTACACACAGACACACATAAAGAGAAACACACACAGACACACACACACATACGCTCCTCCTATTATTTATGAGACACATGAATCACTGGATTCTATTAACCATCTTACCAAACTGTCGAGTTTAGGGAAAAGTATGGCCCTCCAATCACAGCCAGACACCGCGCAAATAACAGACTATAAAATGAAGGACCGAATTAAAGGGGTCTGGCAACCACAAGGCTATAACTTGGGTCATTGTTTGGGGGGAAAATCTACTAGAGGCAGTTCCAGATGAGGTAGCAGCTAACTGAGCTGAACAGCTGGTTTGTGTTCCCCACAGATACAGGTGACTGTCCCCCAAGCAAACTTGAGGGTCAAATTTCATAGGCATCTCTTGGGAGGGGATAAAAAATAAAAACTCCTATTTCTGGCCAGGGTCACAGATCCAGAAGGGCCACTAGTCTCCAGCAACTTTGGCCACAAGGGGCTAAATAGATCTTTCTGCACCCACTAAAATAGCACTGCTGAAATTCACTGATGTCTACCTTCATGAGAACTTATTCTTCGCAACTTTCCTACCCTTGGGCCTCATGGGATTATAACAGGTCTAATATGCATAATCCATTACTTAAAAGGATAAACATAGAGTACCGCATGATCTAGCAATTCCATGCATAGATACATACCAAAAAGAAATAAATGCAGAGGTTCACACAAAAACTTGTGCACCATATTCAGAGAAGATTTATTAATAATCTCAAAAATAGCGTACATATTCCTCAGTGGATGGGTATGTTAATGAAATGTGACCTCTCCATATACTGAAATATTAGTCATCTATAAAGAGGGAAAAAGCACTGATACAGGTTACAATATGGATCAATCTCAAAAACATGTTAAGGGGAAAAAGCCAGATGCAAAGATCATATATCATGTAATTCCTTCTGTCTGAAATTTTCAGAATACACAAAACTGCAGAGACAAAAGAGTAGATCAGTGGTAGGCAAGGCACTTACAGAGGGAAGAAAATGGGGTGTGACTGCTGGAGGATTCTTTTGGGGGCAATGAAAATTGTCTAAAATCATTTATACTGATAGCTGCTTAACCGGTGAATATGCTAAAAACCATTGAGCTATATATGTTATGTGAGTGATCTGTATCTCAGTCAAGTGCTATTTTTAAATGTTTTTAAAAAATAAGCTCTTTTTTGTAAGTGTTTCATATCCATTAAGCAAAAGGAGGGAGGACGGTAGCGGAGGAAAAGGTAACGTAAATTGAGCCATGGGAAACATCAGGCAAATTTGGAATAAGAATTCTGCATAGAGGCAGACCTATACACTTCAGAAATGTCAATGTCAGAAAGGGCAATATTAGTATCATGAAAGAGCTGGCTGTATTATTCCTGTGACTTTACTGGAAGTTTGCAATAATATCGAATTTTAAAATGACTGAATGAAAGAGAGAGATAGAGAAAAGACTTTTAGGTATTCAGTGATGTCCAAACCTCCACTCGCTTTTACAGCACCATGTCTCTTTTGTGAGTTCTACAACCTTCAGCCAAATTAAGCAAAGAGGGTACAGGAGCAGAAGGCATAAGTGCTGCATACCAAGCTGCTGTGACTGGCACAGAGGGAAAGGATTGGGCAAAAGAGTCTTCCAAACAGAAATGCCAAGAAGTTCTATAATGCCACTTGGAGAACATGCTCACAACTAGTACTCAAAATGACCCTACATCCCATAAAAAATGGAAGGGCCACTGTATAATTATTAAGCTAACAGCAACTCAGCAATAACCTGATTTCAGGATCAGCGTCAACAATGTGCCATGAACCATAACTCAAAGAGCACAACAGACTCTCTCACGTGATTCTTTCCTAATGCATGAAGCCTGAGTTTGTTCCTTGGTGTGAGAACGGCCAAAAGGTTCTAATAATGGCTCTGCTTTCTCTTCCATCATGCAGTTCCTTATTTTTTCCTGTTAAATTTTATTATTGTCAGATACATGCTTACTAGGTAATAAAAGATTCTGTGTCTCAGACTCCCCCCCTCACACACACACACAGAAAAAAAAAGTGAAATTATAAGACTAGCTTAAAAACCAATACAGTTCTCTTTTTCTAGTTTTTCTGAAGGTCTTTCTGAACTTTGATTCTCAGCAAGGGTCCTCAGATGCCATAGAATTGCCTGCAGAAACATTTGATGTTACTGTGGAACAAATCAAAAG